>OX451736.1:359832083-360023560 GCA_948472305.1 Vicia faba
GATGAGTAGGTAGCATCGTCGTTGGAGTTTTAAGAGTCAATTCGATTAAGGGACGTGTGGTCACTAAAGCAATGTTAGGACGCCTTAGCGGTAACCCTAATGTCTTAGATCGTTTTTCCGAGGCAACCGTTTCGAGGAGACTATGATCTTTGGACAAGAGGGTGACCTCTAAAACTTCCTATACTTAATGACCATGTTCAAAGGCAACCAAGTGAGGTGTACCCTAAGAGTGCGCATGTGCGAGTGTGTTGTTTCGGTTAATTTTATCTTTGTACATGTCATGGGTGATCTATGTTGATTTTAGGTTTTGAATAATCTTGTCATGCATTCCTTATTATCAAACATCTAACAGTTTATAAGTTGCGGAAATTAAATTGCGGAAATTAAAACTAACTATTACAAGGCGTCGGGTATTTACATCGCCAAAAGCAACCCTTGAAATTAAAATGCGGAAAATAAATAAAGCGATAAAATAATTAAAGTCCTAATTAAACTATTACATTATGGGAAACAGATACAATAATATGACAAAATGGATCGCGTGCAGGAAATTAGATCGGGCGCATTCTAGGGTTTTGACCCTTTGGTTTATTAAAGAAAAAAGATTTTTTTGGTTATTTTTGGATTAAAAGAAATTAAATTAAGTTAACAATTAAATTAATAAACTAATTAATTAAAATATTTTTTTTGGGTTTTGATATTTAAAGCAATAAAAATAAATTTGACAAAGTTAATAAAGTGCTGAATTTAATTTTAGTATTTTATTTACAAAAATAAAGTGCTGAATTTAATTTTAATAAATAATATATATATATATATATATATATATATATATATATATATATATATATATATATATATATATATATATATATATATATATATATATATATATATATATATATATATATATATATATATATATATATATATATATATATATATATATATATATATATATATATATATATATATATATATATATATATATATATATATATATATATATATATATATATATATATATATATATATATATATATATATATATATATATTGATTTTATGAGGAAAAAATTTTAATTGGTTAGTTTAAATAAAAATAATAATTAATCAAACAAATAAATAAAATGAATAAAAATAAAGAAATAGAATGACTTAGGGGGGGGGGGGGGGGTGTGGGCCTGGAAAAGGACTGAGATTTGCAATTTGATGGCCCAATTTCGCTGCAAGCCTGGTTGACTTTCTGATCCAGTGTGCGTCCATTGACTCATCCCTATGGTGGATATTCAACCTGAGTCATCAGATTTGGCCTGGGGGCCATCTGGCGCTTTGAGATTTGAGGACCATGGTACATCACATGCTTTAGTTTGTACTGGAATTCCTGAAATAAAATAATAACAAAGATGTTGGGGACCTGGGATTCGAACCCAGGTCCTGTGAGTCATTGGCCAACGTCTCCTCCACTCAGCCAACGCGTTTTGCTTGTATATCTATTGGACAAGAATTATAATATGGAAAAAACAAATAATACGCCAACAATATAAAAAAACACGCGCCAGATTTGAATCAGCGAATGGGAGGGGGACGCGTCATCGTCTTCCTCATTCACCTTGGTTTTTTTACCTGCGGATTTACATCCACAGCTAAATGCGTAGCTGCATCCTAAAATCTATCCTAGGCCATAGAAATTAATTCCAAGACCATAGTCATGCTCTTCTAGGTCTCCTGAGCACGTCTATACCCATCAATGGCTCCAATTTTACCTGCAAACGAAACGCCCAAAAATACAAACCAAGAACCCTAGATTCGGGTATGGCACTACAGGTCATATAAACACAATTAAATAATGCAGAAAGTTTAGAAATTTCTCAAGGATCATGAATATGTCAATGATTTGTCAAGAAAATGCCAGAATGAGAGGTTGCGATTTCAAATACAGGGCGGTGTTTTAAAGGACTTACAGCGCGATTGAAAGGGTGTGAGGGCTTGCTTTTGATTGCTTCTGACTCAGTGGATGTCCAGCAATTGATTCACGTTGAGATTTGGTTCTGAATTGGCCTCTAAGAAGGATTTTAGTTTCAAGCTTTTTTCAAGTTTTCTCAAGTTTTGTTCTTGTGATTTTGCAGCCTCCAACTTCTAAAACTCGTGCCTCTCACTTGTATATGTATAAAGCAATGCATTAGGTCAAGTTTTGTGGACTGAATCTTTGTGCATTATGGCTTGGAGATTTGATTTGATCCTCCATTAAAAAAATTCCAAATTTGTCCAAAATCTATCTTTTTGTTCATGATATGGTGAGATACGAATTTGATCAACTTTATGATGATGATTAGGTCCTGAAATAGCCAAAAGGAGATCCAATAATCAATGTTTGGATTTTATATGATTTAAATTGATTTAAAATGCAATAATTCATTAAAAAATCAAATTAAATAATAAAATTGATAAATGGTCATGAGGATGAAGCTATGACACGTGTGTAGTGTGACAAGATCAAATCAAGTGGAAAAGAATGGGCCCATTTGACAAAATTTGAAGTTTTGGGGATAGTTGACTTTTGGCAATTTTGCAAAATTGCCCAACTTCAACAATGCATAACTTCTTCAATTTTGAACTTTTGGAAGTGTTATTGGACTTTTTGGAAATCTTGATATGTCCTATAGCCAAACCTTTTGGTCTTATCTCATTTTGACATTCCATGCTCAAGTTATAAGCTTTGGAAAAAAAGGTGTTTTTGTTGACTTTCAAAAATGACCTATAATGTCCAAATTTGTAACTTTTTATGAGTGCATTTATTGATCTTGGGGTGTGAAGATGGATTGTATGAAATTGCATCCTCTTGAAAATGAGCTTTGGATGGGTCATTTATCATAAAGTATGAGAAAGTTATGCTTGGTCAAAGTTGAGTTGACCTTTCCTACAAAATCCTAATTTAGCAACTTTTGAGTCTTGATGAATTTTGAGCAATCCTTGTTGAATCATGATTAACCCTTGATAAAATTATGAAATATCCTTCAAAATGATAATGTTGACAAAAAATCTTGAAGTTTGACTGCTTATAGGTCACAGTTGACTTTTGCCCTAGCACAGTCGATTTTTGGACCTCTTGAGCAATTGACTGACCAAACTTCCTCTGCAAGGCTTGAAATTTGACATGGATGATCTTGAGAACATATTAGGACATTGGGGAGAACTTGAGGTCATTTGGATGCAAGGACCTTGATGCAACACAAAACCCTAATTTGAGGTTGACTGCCTTAGGAGATAACTTGATTGTCCAACTCTTGAGCAATCTTGAACCATTTGGAGATTATTCTTGAAATGTCTTGGGAAATATGAGAGGGAAAATTTTGGGGTACAACAGCTGCCCTATTCAATTTTCTTAAACCTGAGGATATAGATTGGCTTTCGGGCCTTTCGTGATCCGAAGGTGGAAGATGATTGAACACTAGAGTGCCCAAAAATTTGCACTCGCATGAAGTGGTATCAGCATGGTGATGTCGGGAATGGGATTACAGATGCCATTTGGAGACTGTAGATGGGTGGTCTGAACTTCAACTGGAAAACGAATCAGGGAGATCTTATCGTCGATCTGACTGAAACAGAGAAGGTCCTGGATATACTTTGGCTGGATCGGCATCAGAAAAATCTTTAGGAATCGATTTAACTGGACCAGACAGACAAGGTCTTGGAATAACTTTAACTGGATCGGCATCAGAAAAATCTTTAGGAATCGATTTAACTGGACCAGAGAAGGTCTTGGATTAACTTTGACTGGATCGGCATCAGAAAAATCTTTAGGAATCGATTTAACTGGACCAGAGAAGGTCTTGGATTAACTTTGACTGGATCGACATCAGAAAAATCTTTAGGAATCGATTTAACTGGACCAGAGAAGGTCTTGGATTAACTTTGACTGGATCGGCATCAGAAAAATCTTTAGGAATCGATTTAACTGGACCAGACAAGGTCTTGGACTAACTTTGACTGGACCGGTATCAGAAAAATCTTTAGGAATCGATTTAATTGGACCAGACAAAAAGTCTTGGATTAACTTTGGCTGGATCGGCATCAGAAAAATCTTTAGGAATCGATTTAACTGGACCAGACAAGGTCTTGGAATAACTTTGACTGGATCGACATCAGAAAAATCTTTAGGAATCAATTTAACTGGACCAGACAAGGTCTTGGAATAACTTTGACTGGATCGGCATCAGAAAAATCTTTAGGAATCGATTTAACTGGACCAGACAAGGTCTTAAAATAACTTCAACTGGAATACGAATCAGGGAGATCTTATCGACGATCTGACTGAACCAGAGGAGGTCTTGGATTAACTTTGACTGGATCGGCATCAAAAAAATATTTAGGAATCAATTTAACTGGACCAGACAAGGTCTTGGAATAACTTTGACTGGATCGGAATCAGAAAAATCTTTAGGAATCAATTTAACTGGACCAAACAAGGTCTTTTGACATAGCTGAGAATTTAACTGCATCTTTCTTGAAAGGTAAAGGTCAGTCATATGCAATGCATGATATGGATCAAGCAATGATGTTCTCAACATAAATGAGATTGTATGGTATGATGCGTATATGCATGTATCATGATGTATGGAAATGTAATGCTTTAGCTGGGGAAAATAAATCCTGGATAGCTGCTGGAGACAAGAGTTGAATTCTTCGCTTCTGCTAGGGATGGTGAACGAAGGTGACTGCGAGAATAAACCTGCAGGAGAAGATAACTCCGTTGGGGAATAAACTGATGAGGAGATTACTCTATGGGGAAGGGATGCTCTGCTGAGGCTTCCACTGATAAACTCCGTTGGGGATGGATTATCGTTACTGGTGATATTGAATCTGTTGAGGATTGAATTCCTGTTTGAGAAAGGAAAGAATTTCGCTGGGGATAATCTTTCAGTTGCAACTTGCTGGGGATAACCTTGTTAGAATCTTGTAGGGATAATCCTCTGAATTCTGCTGGGAATGATCCTTTGAACTCTGTTGGGGAGATTTATTTTGTACTCCATTGGGGATAAACTTCCAGAGTCTACTGGGGATGATGATTCAACTCCGTTGGGGAAGCTTTTTTAGTCTGTGCTGTGGAAATATTGACTCCACTGGGGGTATCTTGTATTCTGCCGGGGAACATTCTTATACTCTGCTAGGGAATATTAAGAGTGCCGGGGATATCAAGCCTTTTTAGTGCTGATGGTAGACCAACTCTGCTTGGGGAGAATATTGCTGATTCGTTCATAGTTGCAAGTCTTAGCTGGGAGAGCTATTATTACTGTCTTACTCTGCGGGGAGTGAAAGTATCTTGGCCATATTCTTCAGCTGAATTCGCCATGTACCTGGTGGACAGAGAAACTATATAGTTCGGACAATTCTTATTGCCTCTGTTTCTGATATTACCCGTAATCATCTTTTGTTTCGCATGTAAATATTCACGAGCAGCAATTAATGTCAAATGCATATATCAAAAATGAATCTTGGACGTTCTTTGCAAAACAAAAACAGATAAAGGAAAAACAGTTTGAAATTTCTTTGAAAATGAATTGTATTGATTTTGAAGTTTGGCCTGTAAATAGGCGTTTTTGTACAAGAGGCTGACGTCCTAGTAAGAGAACGCCGCCGAATAATAGAATTTACACAGTTTGTGAAAAACTAAACAAAACAGTTATGTGAATGATCCCACTGGGTTCTAACTCTGCTATTGCCTTTATGTCTTCGAGCATCTCATCACTTTGCTACTGGTTGAAGGTAGATCATATTGATTAGTGCCATCCGAGCTTGATAGTCGATACCAGAGTCTAGATGCAAGGTGATCCAATGAGACATAGTGTTACGCTTTGATCCCTAATTTTTGGCTGGACCGCCCTTTCGGGTTTTCAGTCCACCGGGATACCCTTTTTTTCCCAAGCCGCCTTTTCAAGTTTTCGACTTGCCGGGTGTACAAATTTTTTATTTTCATCCCTTATTTTTGCCCGAACCCTTTTGGTTCGTCGGGAAGCCCTTATTTTTGCCTAGGCCAGTCAACCTAGCGGGTCTTTGATTATGCATAGTATCTTTTCACTATGTCTGCATTGACGGGGTGAGGAAGGTCGTCACCATCCATGGTGGTTAGAATCATAGCTCCTCCTGAGAAAATGTTCTTAACCACAAATGGCCCTTCATAAGTAGGGGTCCATTTGCCCCTGGGATCACCTTGAGGTAAAATGATGCGCTTGATAACCAGATCCCCAACTTGATACTCTTGTCGTCTAACTTTCTTGTTAAATGCCTTGATAATCCGTTTATGGTACATTTGACCATGACAAATAGCAGTAAGTCTCTTTTCGTCGATTAGGTTTAGCTGATCAAGCCGGGTCTGAATCCAGTCATCTTCACTTAAACCTGCATCCTTCATAATCCAAAGAGAAGGTATCTGAACTTCAATGGGCAAGACTGCCTCCATACCATATACCAAGGAGTAGGGTGTTTCCCCTGTTGACGTCCGCACTTAGATACGGTACCCATGGAGAGCAAATGGTAACATCTCGTGCCAGTCTTTGTATGTCACTGTCATCTTCTTCACGATCTTCTTAATGTTCTTATTAGCCGCTTCGACAACCCCATTCATCTTCGGCCGGTAAGGAGAAGAGTTGTGATGCTGTATCTTGAATTGCTCGCAGAGCTCGGTGATCATCTTGTTGTTGAGATTGGTACCATTGTCCGTAATGATCCTCTCTGGTACACCATATCGACAGATCATATTGTGCCAAATGAATCGTGCCACGATGTTCTTGGTCACTGTAGCAAAGGAAGCTGCTTCAACCCACTTCGTAAAGTAATCAATTGCTACCAGGATGAAACGATGCCCGTTAGATGCTGTAGGTCTGATCTCGCCGATCATATCAATGCCCCACACTGCAAAAGGCCAAGGAGCCGTCAAGACGTTCATAGGAACTGGAGGTATATGCACCTTATCAGCATAGACCTGGCACTTGTGACATGTCCGAGAATGCTGATAACAGTCAACTTCCATTGTGGACCAAAAATATCCTTCCCGAAGGATTTTCTTTGCCATGGTGTGTCCACTGGAATGAGTTCCGAAAGTACCTTCATGTAACTCCGCCATGATCCTTTATGCTTCATTCTTATCCACACATCGCAGTAAGGTCGAATCATGGTTACGCTTATAAAGAATGCCATTGCTGATGAAGAACTTCGCCGCGAACCTTCTTAGAAACTTTTTGTCATTAACAGAGGCACCCTCGGGGTACTCCTGAGCCTCAAGGTATCTCTTCACCTCATGAAAGCAGGGTTTATCTGCTACCTCTTCAGTCTCAATATCACAGTAATGTGCAGGTTCGTCCAATCTTTCAATGATGATCTGGGGAGCTTCGTTGTCCTAATTGACTTTGAACATAGAAGACATCGTAGCCAGCGCGTCCGCCAACTGATTCTCCTCTCCCGGGAAATGTTCAAAGGTTATCTCCTCAAAGTGGGGAAGTAAAGTCAACACATACTCCTTATAAGGAATAAGATTTGGGTGTTTCGTATCCCACTCACCTTTGATCTGACTGATCACGAGAGCGGAATCTCCGAAGACACTCAAGAACTTAATCCTTAGGTCAATTGCTGCTCGAAGACCCATGATGCACGCTTCATACTCCGCCATATTGTTGGTGTAGTTGAAACATAATCGGGCGATAAACGGAGTATGAGAGCCTTTAGGAGATATGATCACGGCGCCAATGCCATTACCCAGAGCATTCGAATCTCCATCAAAGTACATAGACCATCAAGATCCTTCCTCAGGTCCTTCATCCGGCCCAGGTGTCTCACAATCAGTTACCAGCATGATATTCTCGTCTGGAAATTCAAAGTTCATAGACTGGTAATCATCCACTGCCTGATGTGCCAAATGGTCTACTAACACACTTCCCTTGATTGACTTTTGGGTTGTATATTGGATGTCATACTCAGTTAAGATCATCTTCCATCTTGCTATTCTTCCAGACAAAGCAGGCTTTTCGAAGATATACTTGATTGGATCCATCTTTGATATCAACAGAGTAGTGTGAGTCAGCATATACTGTCTCAGCCGGCAAGCAGCCCGTGCCAAAGCACAGTAAGTTTTCTCGAGCAGTGAGTATCGGGTCTCACAGTCGGTAAACTTTTTGCTAAGGTAGTAAATAGCATGCTATTTTCGGCCAGACTCGTCATGCTGACCCATCACACACCCCATTGAGTTGTCGAGTACTATCAAGTATAAGATCAAAGGTCTCCCTTCAACTGGAGGCATCAGAATAGGTGGCTCTTGGAGATACTCTTTGATCCTTTCGAAAGCGGCCTGGCATTCATCGTTCCATCGTACCACTTGATCTTTCTTCAGTAACTTGAAGATTGGCTCACAAGTAGCAGTCATGTGTGAGATGAATCGGGCAATGTAGTTTATTCGTCCCAAAAAGCCTCTGACTTCTTTCTCTGTTCTGGGAGCTGGCATCTCCTGTATGGCTTTCACCTTTGCATGTTCCACTTGAATACCTTTGTCGCTCACGACGAAACCCAGTAGCTTACCAGATCTCACCCCGAAGGTGCACTTGTTCGGGTTTAACCTCAGCTTGTACAACTTCAGCCTGTCAAATAGCTTCTGCAGATGGTCAAGGTGTTCCTCCTCAGTTTGAGATCTTGCAATCATATCGTCGACGTATACTTCAATATCATGATGGATCATGTCATGAAACAAAGCAACCATGGCACGCTGGTATGTTTCCCCAGCATTTTTCAATCCAAAGGGCATGACCTTGTAGCAAAAAGTACCCCACTGAGTAACAAAGGTTGTCTTCTCCATGTCTTCGGGAGCCATCTTAATCTGATTATAACCGGAGAAACCATCCATAAAGGAGAAGACTTTATGCTGAGCGGTGTTCTCAACCAGAACGTCAATATGAGGTAGAGGGAAATCATCTTTGGGGCTTGCCCTGTTCAGATCCCTGTAGTCGACACACATTCGAACCTTACCATCCTTCTTCAGCACAGGAACCACATTGGCCACCCACTGAGGGTAATAAATAACTGCTAGAAAACCGGCGTCAAACTGTTTCATAACTTCAGCCTTGATTTTCTCAGACATCTCTGGGCGCATTCGGCGGACCTTCTATTTTACTAGAGGACAGTCTTGCTTCATAGGCAGGCGATGAACCACAATATCAGTATCCAACCCAGGCATATCTTCATAAGACCAGGCGAAGATCTCAACGTAATCATGCAGCATCTGAATCAACCGTTGCTTCATACCAAGCTCCATATTTGCACCAATCTTAACCTCTCTTTTGTCCATCTATGTACCTAGATTCATCGATTCCACCGGCTCTTCGTGCGCCTGAATGACCCTCTCTTCTTGGAGTAGCAGTCTTGCAAGTTCACCAGGCACTTCGCAATCATCTTCACCTTCGTCTTCGGCTAAGTTGATCGGATTTTCGAAGTCATAACTGGCAGTAGCAGAGTCGTTACCAGTGAGATCCAGAGTGGATGTAGACCTGTATATGTGAGTGTGTGTAAAATAGCTGTTTTGCAATATATAAAAAAGAAAAACAAGGAGCACAAAATTTGAAATGCAAGAACGTCCAATGCTTTTATTAATGATATATGTAAATGACACACATAACGCCCTCACAAATGAAGCCACAGTGCCCCGGGTAAGACACCGGGCCATAAAGTTTAAAACAATGTCTGTTACAAATTCAAAACAAAAGTTTCATTACTGGGTAACAAAAGAAATAGGGATGAAATCCTTTGCCGTCCAGTTGCTTGGTCCACCGTCGGCCGTAGGATAGATCCAACTGTCGAACTCCGACTCTTCCACATCGTTTTCAATGGAATTCACTCCCGAGTTGCTGATGAACACGGGAGGTCTTCCGATCTGTGCATTCCGAACAGCCTTTTGAGCTTCTGCAGTGAAACCCAAACCAAACTTGTTAGTCTTCTGTGCAAAATCAGGGAGTCGGCCCCAATTTGCACACCCACCTTTCTCAACAACAGCCCGGGCATCCTTAAAGGAAGCCATCTTCAAAGGAGAATCTTCAACAACAGTCTCGGTTGATGCTAGCGTCTGGGGAACCTCTTCAAAATGCTGAAATGGGGTCTCAATGAACTCTCCATCCATCTCTAAATATCGGAAAGAGTTGAGGTGGCTAACCATGTACTCCTGCTCTCCCTGTACTGTCACAATCTTCCCTTTGAACGGGTACTTCAGCTTCTGGTGGAGCGTTGAGGTTACGGCACCAGCTTTGTGGATCCATGGGCGACCCAACAAACAAGAATAAGATGGCTGGATGTCCATCACATGGAATATAGAATTGAAAACCTGAGAACCAACCTTAATCGGGATATTAACTTCTCCATGCACTATTCTATTAGACTCATCAAAGGCCCTGACGACAATGTTGCTTGGTTTTAACTCCAACCCTTCACAGTCCAACCGGTCTAGAGCTTTCTTAGGAAAAACGTTCAATGAGGAACCAATATCCACTAATACATGTGCAAGAGTAGTGCCCCTACATTTAATGGAGACATGTAGGGCATCATTGTGATTCTTCCCCTTAGCAGTCAAGTCGGCGTCAAAGAAACCCAACCCATTATCAGCAGTCAGATTGGCCATGCAATCTTTAAACTGATCCGCTGATGTCTCTGGTGGTACGTGTGCAGTCTTCAGGAATGTAATCAGAGCCTTGACATGGGCCTCTGAGCATAGCAATAGTGACAACATAGAAATCTTGGATGGGGTTTGCCCCAGCTGTTCAACTACATTGTAGTCACTCTTTTTAATAATTTTCAGAATCTCTTCCATCTCTTGTTTAGAAGCTTCAACGGTAATCGTCTTCAGCGCCTCCGTCTGGGCAGGCTCACTGGCGATCCCTTTGCCCTGAGTGTCAGAGGACTCGGCGACAGGGGTAAGAATAGGAACTTGAACAGGAATGGTAGCGGGTAAACTGGAAGGTGTAATAACAACAGGTTTTGGGGCAGTTGGTGGAGAGATATCAGGTGAGAAAAGTCTTCCGCTGCGGGTGACTTTAGCAGGTCCAACAATATTGTTGACGTCAGTATCAGCATCCAACTCTTGTTTAACTCCATGAAAATAAACATCGGCCCCGTAATGCCAAGGGACAACTTTATTAGAGGTGTAGGGGATAGGCCCAGGAACAGTGATGATAAATGGTGCGATTCTTGGAACAGATGTAATCCTAACAGGCTTCCTCGAGGGAGCCTTGGAAGAACTGTCTAAAATGGTGATAATGGCAACTTCTTCAGTAGGGACTAAAGGAACAACAATCTTCTCAAACATAATCTCTTTACTATCCATCAGGCGTTGGACACCTGGCTTTAAAAGATGGCAACTGGTAGGCAGAACAGAACACATACGGCAACCTTCGTCACAGCTCGGAAATAAACCGGCTAACAAGAGGTTCTTCTTCACAGTCATCAAAGGGGTAACAATATCATTCACAGAAACCACAAACGAGCCTTCATCTATAGCATTTACTCCATGCTTGGGCATAGGAGCAGTTACAACATTAGGCCTTTCGGGCGCCTCGAACTCAATCTCCTTAGCATCAATTAAGTCCTATATCTTATTCTTCAAAGCCCAACAATCATCTGTATTATGCCCCGGGCTATCAGAGTGAAAAGCACAGCGGACATTAGGGTTGTACTTCGGTGATGTTGTATTTGGATTCTTTGGGGCTTCCCTTGGAATCACTAGGTTTGTTTTTAATAACTGTGGCAGAATCTGAGATAAAGTCATGTTGAGAGGGGTGAATTGCCTTCGAGGTCTCTCGGCCTTTTGTTGATTGTTGTGCTGAGGAGCACCAGCAGGTCTTGAAATAACAACCGCATTAATAGCTTGGCAACGCTCAGGTCTATTCTGGTTTTTCAAACTGTAGACAGCACTAGACTCTTTCTTAAAAGGCTTTTTCTCGATGCTTGATGAAGCACCCTTTTGTATCTTACCAGCCTCAATCCTCTCACCGGTCATAATTAGCTCTGTAAACCCAGACGAAAAGCTTCCAGTCAGGTGGTTGAAAAATGGACCTGACAAGGTCCCCGGAAACATATCTACAAGCTCCCGATCAGCCAAGGGTGGTTGCACTCTTCCGGAGAGGTCCCACCACTTCTGAGCATAATCTTTGAAACCTTCGCCCGTTCCCATTGACATACCCTGGAGTTGGGTATGCGTGGGAGCGAGGTCGGAATTGTACTGGTACTGCCTGAGAAAGCAATAGCCAAATCTTCCCAACTGCGGATACTGGCTCTGTCCAACTGGTAAAACCATTCAAGATGAGTCCCTGAGAGACTGTCTTGAAAGTGCCACACCAATGTAGATACTGCTTCAACCGTATCGGTCTATGTCGTACAGTTCCCTCACAATTTATTGCTACTTACCTAAAGGGTATCCCCAGATCAGGGTTAGGATCTATAGTAACTCCGATACAAGCCCACAAATGTAAAGCATAGAAAGCAAACAATTGAAAAACACAATGATCTAATCCTAAGGTACACCCCACTTATGACATCCCCAGTAGAGTCGCCAGTTCTGTGATACGGTGGGAAGAGAACTGACTGTTTTTGGAATGCTGGTTTGCATTTTGCGTTTGTTTTCGCAAAATGTCGCGGTAAGCAAGAGTCGCCACCGTCTTTTATTTTATCCAATAAGGAAAGGAAAAAAGCACAGAAAAATTCCTTTTTCGAGATGTTTCTCGGGTCCAGGGGGTAGATTATAGAAAGGGAAGGTGTTAGCACCCTTTCTATCAGTGGTTATCCACGAGCTCTTAGGTACTTGCTCAAAGTGTTTTCAAAAAAATTGCTTTTCTTTGTGTTTGTGGGTTTGAAAAGAGTTTTTTGTTTGAAAGGTGTAAGTGTGAAAAGTTTGTTTTGTTTTGGAAAGAGCAAGTACTTAAGAACCATCTATCTACTCGAAAAAGGAATCAATTTGTGCTAATGTCCTTTAGACAATGCTATCCCACTATTGATGAGTAGGTAGCATCGTCATTGGAGTTTAAGGGTCAATTCGAATAAGGGACATACGGTCACTAAATCAATGTTAGGACGCCTTAGCGATAACCCTAATGTCTTAGATCATTTTTCCGAGGCAACCGTTACGAGGAAACTATGATCTTTGGAACAGAGGGAAACCTCTAAAACTTCCTATACTTAATGACCGCGTACGAAGGCAACTAAGTGAGGTGTACCCTAAGAGCGCGCATGTGCAAGTGTGTTGTTTTCAGTTTATTTTATCTTTGTACATGTTAGTGGTTATCTATGTTAATTTTAGGTTTAAACATTTGATCTTGTCATGCATTCCCTATTATCAAACATCTAACAGTTTATGAGTTGCGGAAATTAAATTGCGGAATTTAAACTAACTATTACAAGGCGTCGGGTATTTACATCGCCAAAAGCAACCCTTGAAATTAAAATGCGGAAAATAAATAAAGCGATAAAACAGTAACGTCTTATTAAACTATTACATCCCAGGAAACAGATACAATATTGAAATAAAATGGATCGCATGCGGGAAATTAAATCGGGCGAGTTCTAGGGTTTTGACCCTTTTGTTTATTAAAGAAAAGATTTTTTTGGTTTATTTTTGAATTAAAAAGAAATTAAGCTAAGTTAATTATTAAATTAATAAGCTAATTAATTAATTAATGAAAATAATATTTTTGAATTTTTAATATTTTAGAGAAATAAAAATAAATTAATCAAAATTAATAAAACCCTAATTGTCTAAATTAATTTTAATTATTGCAAAAGATATTAAAGTTATTCCTAATTAGAACTAGATTAATTAAATTAATATTTATTAACAAAAATAAAATACTGAAAATTAATTTAATAAACAAAATATTTTTTGGTTTTTAATATTATGAAGAAAAAGATTTTAATTGGTTAGTTAATCATGAAAAATAATTTAAACAAAACAAATAAATAAAAAAAAAGAATGAAATAGAAAAAACTTAGAGGGGGTTTGGGCCCAATTTGGAGGTTGGAATGGCAATTTTGTGGCCCATCACCAGCTGGCCTCGTTTGACTTCCATAATTTCATGCATGCACTTTGACCAGGTAGTACGGTGGACATCACATATGGACCACCAGATCTGGCCTGGGGCCATCTGGCGCTTTGAGATTTGAGGACACATGATAGGCTTCCAGCACTTGGTTTGTACCTGATTGCATGATAAAATAAGGGAAAATGTAAAGCACTGGAGGCAGGGATCGAACCCCTGACCTCCAGCCAACAATGCCTTGAGAGCACACCCCCTGACCACTGGATCACTTTGTTTCACTTGTTAATAAAACATAAGCAAAATATAATATATAAAACGCGTTAAAATTCTAGAAAATAAAAAAACAAAGCGCGCGAATTATGAATCATCCACTGGGGGAGGGCCACGTCTTCACCCCTAACCTCCAGCCCTGTACATTTTTCCTGCGGATTCATATCCGCAGCTGAATTCGTAGGTTAATCCTAAAATCCACTCTAGGCCATGAAAACGAACCTCAAGACCATGGTTGTGTTCGTCTGGGCATCCTGAGCAAACCTATACCATTCTTGGACCTTGATTTCCCCTGAAAAAGAAAGCCCTAAAATCTAATGCAAAACCCTAGCCATACGGTTATGGGGTTGGAGTCCATATTAATGCAATCAAATAATGCCAAAAGTTTAGAAATATCATATGCATCATGAATATGTCAACGATTTTCCAAAAAAATGCAAGAATATGGGGTTACGATTTCGAATACAGGGCGGTATTTTGAGATACTTACAGAGCTTCTGAGCGTGTATGGAGGCTTGCTAGGGGGTGGTTCTGACTCAATGAACCTCCAGCAATTGATTGGCATTGAGTTTCGCTTCTGAAAATGCCTCCAAGGGTGATTTCAGTTTCACACTTTTTCCACCTTTTTTCAAGCTTTGTTCTTGGGGTTCTTGCAGTCTCTAGGTCTCAAATTCGTGTGCTTTCACTTGTATATGTATGCTGCAATGTATTAAGTCAACAAATTGGTCTTGAATCCCTGTACATTAATGCCTTGAGATTGGATTTGATCCTCCATTGAAAACTTGCTTAATTTGCCAAAAATCCAATCTTTTTGCACATGGAATGCTTGATACGAATTTGATACACTTGATGATGATGATTCAATCCTGAAATAGCCAAAAAGAGATCAAATAATCAATGTTTGAATTTTATTTGATTTAAATTGATTAAAAATGAAATAATTCATTAAAAAATCAAATTAAATAATAAAATTCATAAATGGTCACAAGGCTGAAGCTAGGACACGCGTGTAGTGTGACAAGATCAAATCAAGTGGAAAAGAATGGGCCCATTTGACAAAATTTGAAGTTTTGGGGATAATTGACTTTTGGCAATTTTGCAAAAATGCCCAACTTCAACAATGCATAACTTCTTCAATTTTGAACCTTTGGAAGTGTTCTTGGACTTTTTAGAAATCTTGAGATGTCCTATAACCAACCCTTTTGGTCTAATCACATTTTTATATTCCATGATCAAGTTATAAGCTTTGTAAAAAAAGGTGTTTTTGTTGACTTTCAAAAATGACCTATAATGTCCCAATTTATAACTTCTTGTGAGTGCATTTTATGATCTTGGGGTATGAAGATGGATTGTAGGAAATTGCATCCTCTTAAAAATGAGATTTGGATGGGTCATTTCGCATAAATTATGAGAAAGTTATGCTTGGTCAAAGTTGAGTTGACTTTTCCTATAAAACCCTAATTTAGCAACTTTTGAGTCTTGATGAATTTTGAGCAATCCTTGTTGAATCATGATCAACCCTTGATCAAATGATGAAATATCCTTCAAAATGATAATTTTGACAAAAAAATCTTGAAGTTTGACTGTATTTGGGTCACAATTGACTTTTGTCCTAGCATAGTCGATTTTTGGACCCTTTAAGCAATTGATTGAGCAAACTTCCTCTGCAAGGCTTGAAATTTGACATGGATGATCTTGAGAGAATATTAGGACATTGGGGAGAAATTGATATCATTTGGATGCAAGGACCTTGATGTAACACAAAACCCTAATTTGGGGTTGACTGCCTTATGAGATAGCTTGACTGTCCAACTCTTGAGCAATCTTGAGCAACTTGGAGATTTTTCTTGCAATGTCTTGGGAAATATGAGAGGGCAAATTTTGGGGTACAACATATACCAACACTCTCATTTTGAAACATTTTCAAAATACAACACTTTGTATGCATTCTTATAGAAACGAGAGCCATTACAAAGAAAACCCTTTTCAAAATAACTTTCAAAAACACATTCCACAAATACCTCTTTGAACTATTTTCGATACAACACTTTATACATGTTATTATAGAAATGAGAACCATTACAAATACATTTTTTAAAATACTTTCGAAACCCACACCACAAGCACATTTAGACAAAAGCAAGTGATCTAGCAAGCAGCTAAGAGCCCGTAGATAACTACGGATGAAAAGGGTGCTAATACCTTCCCTTTTCATAATCTACCCCCAGAACTCAGAAAACATCTCTAAAGGTCTTTCCTATTCTTTTCAGCCTTTCCTTTTTGGATAAAAGAAAAGTCGGTGGAGACTCTTGCTATCCACAACAATTGCAATCAAACGCAAAACACCCAAGTTCGTTCTTCCACCGTATTACACCGAATATCTCACTACTTCCTAATGGCCAAGTTGTTCAATTAAAGGTTCTAAGGTCATTTAGCGCTTAATGATACTATAAGGATGCCTAATGTTATCCATAACTGACTCAAGGAACATTAGTACAAGCCAGAGTATCATGCTAACATAGCTATCACTTCGTCCATATTGGTCTACATCGTACAAGCTCCGTGATTTATTGATACTTACCTAAAAGGTGCCCCAGATCCAGATGTATGATCTTTAACAATAACCCAAAAAAGGACCCATAAATGTAAAGCATACAAATCAAACAAGGAAATCAAGTAAAGGTGATCTAGCCCTAAGGTAACCCCACTTTTTTTAGTTATATCCCCAGCAGAGTTGCCAGTTCTGTAATATGGTAGGAGAACTGACTTGGGTGTTTTGCGTTTGATCGCAATTGTTGCGGATAGAAAGAGTCACCACCGACTTTTCTTTTATCCAATAAGGAAAGGGTGAAAAGAACAGGAAAGACCTTTAGAGATGTTTTCTTGATTTTGGGGGGGTAGGTTATGAAAAGGGAAGGTATATTAGCATCCTTTTCATCCATAGTTATCTATGGGCTCTTAGTTGCTTGCTAGATCACTTAATTTTGTTTGAAAATGTGCTTTGTGGTGTGGGTTTGAGAATATTTTGAAAACATCTTTGTAATGATTCTCGTCTCTATAAGAATGCGTACAAAGTGTTGGTTTTGAAAATAGTTCAAAGAGATGTTTGTAACCAACTGTGAAGAACATGGACTGGATGAAGGACCTGAGGAGGGATCCTGATGGTCTATGTACTTTGAAGGAGCTTCAAACGCGTTGGTTAATGGCATTGGTGTCGTGATCATATCTCTCGAAGGCTGTCATACTCCGTTCACCGCCCGATTATGTTTTAAATGCACCAACAACATGACGGAGTATGAAGCGTGTATTATGGGCCTTCGAGCAGCTATTGACCTGAGGATTAAGTTCTTGAGTGTATTCGGAGATTCCGCTGTCGTGATCAGTCAGATCAAAGGCGAGTGGGATACGAAAAACCCAAATCTTATTCCTTACAAAGAGTATGTATTGACTTTGCTTCTGCACTTCGAGGAGATAACCTTTGAACACTTCCCAAGAGAGGAGAATCAATTAGCGTACGTGCTAGCTACCATGTCTTCTATGTTCAAGGTCAGGTGGGACAATGAGGCTCCCCAGATTACCATTGATAGGTTGGACGAACCCGCACATTGCTGCGACATTGAGACTGAAGAGGTAGCAGATAAACCCTGGTTTCTCGAAGTAAAGAGGTATCTTGAGGCTCAGGAATACCCTGAGGGTGCATCTGTTAATGATAAGAAGTTTATGAGGAGGTTCGCTGCGAAGTTCTTTATCAGTAATGGCATCCTTTACAAGCGTAATCATGATTCGACCTTACTGTGATGTATGGACAAAAGCGAGGCAGAAAGGATTATGGTAGAGTTACATGAAGGTACTTTCGGGACTCATTCCAGTGGACATACCTTGGCAAAGAAAATCCTACGGGCAGGATATTATTGGTCTACTATGGAAGCCGATTGTTATTAGCATTCTCGGACCTGTCATAAGTGCCAAGTTTATGCTGATAAGGTGCACATACCTCCCGTTCCTCTGAACGTCTTGACAGCTCCTTGGCCTTTTGCAATGTGGGGCATCGACATGATCGATGAGATCAGACCTACTGCATCCAACGGGAATCGTTTCATTCTGGTGACTATTGATTATTTCACGAAGTGGGTTGAGGAAGCTTCCTTTGCTACAGTAACCAAGAACATCGTGGCGCGGTTTATCTGGCACAATTTGATCTGTTGATATGGTGTACCAGAGAGGATCATTACTGACAATGGTACAAATCTCAACAATACGATGATCACCGAGCTCTGCAAGCAGTTCAAGATACAGCATCACAACTCTTCTCCCTACCGGCCGAAGATGAATGGGGCTGTTGAAGCAGCTAATAAGAACATCAAGAAAATTGTGCAGAAGATGACGGTGACATACAAAGACTAGCATGAGATGTTACCATTCGCTCTTCATGGGTACCGTACCTCAGCACGGACATCAATAGGGGCAACACCCTATTCCTTGGTATATGGCATGGAGGCGATCCTGCCTATCGAAGTCCAAATACCCTCTCTTTGGATTATGAAGGATGAAGGTTTGAGCGAGGACGATTGGATTCAGACTCGGCTTGATCAGCTGAACTTGATCGATGAGAAGAGACTTACTGCTATTTGTCATGGTCAGACGTATCAAAAGCGAATGATCAAGGAATTTAACAAAAAATTCAGACGACAAGAGTATCAAGTCAGGGATCTGGTGATCAAACGCATCATACTGCCGCAAGGTGATCCCAGGGGCAAATGGACCCCTACGTACGAAGGGCCATTTGTGGTTAAGAACATTTTCTCGGGAGGAGCTATGATTCTAACCACCATGGATGGTGACGACCTTCCTCACCCTGTCAATGCAGACATAGTGTAAAAATACTATGCATAATCAAAGACCCGCTAGGTCGACTGGCCTAGGAAAAAATAAGGGCTTCCCGGCGAACCAAAAGGGTTCGGGCAAAAGTAAGGGATGAAAATGAAAAAATCTGTACACCCGGCAAGTCGAAAACCTGAAAGGCGGCTTGGGCAAAAAGGGGTATCCCGGTGGAATGGAAACCCGAAAGGGCGGTCCAGGAAAAAATTAGGGATTAAAGCGTAACCCTATGTCTCATTGGATCATCTTGCAAACATACTTCAGTATCGACTATCAAGCTCGGACGACGCCAATCAATTTGATCTACCTTCAACCAAGTAGCAAAGTGATGATACACTTGAAGATATAAAGGCAATAACAGAGTTGGAACCCAGTGGGATTGTTCACATATCTGTTTTTCTTTGTTTTTCACAAATTTTATAATTCATCGTTCGGCGGCGTTCTCTTACTAGGACGTCAGCCTCTTGTACAAAAACGCCTATTTACAGGCCAACTTCAAAATCAATACAATTCATTTTCACAGAGAAATTTCAAATTATTTTCCTTTTTCTGTTTTATTTTGCAAGAACATCCAATGATTCATTTTTGATATATGCATTTGACAATAATTGTTGCTCATAAATATTTACATGCGAAACAAAAGACGATTACTCGTAATTTTAGAAACAGGGGCAAACAAGAAATGACCAGACCTTACAGTTGCTCTATTCACCAGGTACAAGGATAAACCTAGCTGAACAATATGACTAAAAATGTATACACTCTGCACAGAGTAAGAAAAAGACAGTGATGTTAGTTTTCCCGAACAAGACACGACTCTCCCCAGCTGAGGTTCGCAATCGCGAATGAGTTGGTAAGGTTCTCCCCAAGAAGAGTTCATCTACCACCATCGATGGAAGACCATCCCCAGTGGAGTTTATTTCTTCCACAAACAGAAAACTTATCCCCGACAGAGTTTATCATCGCCAGCAATGGTAATTCATCCACAGCCGAGGGTATTTCTCCAAGTCAGCAAATCTTATGACAAAGTATCTCTTCCCCACAGAGTCATTTTCTCACCGGTTTATTCTCCAGCCGAGTTAGTCTCCCACCAATTTATTCTCAAAATCACCTTCGACCGTTATCCCCAGCGAGCGAAACTCTTTTATTCTCCAGCAGCAGTCCAGGATTTATTTTCCCCAGCTAGAGAATATCACAAAAATATTACACATCCATACACCATGACATGCATATACGCATCATATATCACAATCTCATTTATTTTGAGAACATCATTACTTAATAGCATATCATACATTACATACGACTAACCCTTTACCTTTCAGGAAAGATACAATCAAATTCTCACAAAGTTCAAGCTATGAAGCCCGGGTACGACCGAATAGTATCTTGATTACTCTATCATATTGTGAAGCCCGGAGAACGACCAGATAACAGTATCGCAATATCACAAAGCCTGGATTACGACTAGATAGTGGTATCTCTTAAAAGCAAGCTATGAATCCCAGATTCGACCGGATAATAGTTTAATCCCCAGCAAGCCGTGAAGCCCGAATTACGACCGGATAACAGCTCAGCAAGTTACTGTGATGCCTGGATTACGACCAGATAGCAGTACGAGAAGTCATGAAGCCTGGATTCGACCAGATATTGGCATATCATGAACACAAGCCGTGAACCCCGGAGTCGACCGGATAGTAGCTTAGCAAGTTATTGTGAAGCCTGGATTATGACCAGATAGCAATACAAGACAATGAAGCCTGGATTACGACCAAATAATGGTAGAAGATGTTATGAAGCCTGGATTACGACTAGATAGCAATGCAAGTTTCTGTGAAGCATGGGTTACGACCAGATAGCAGCCAAGAATACTACGAAGCCTGGATTTCGACCAGATAGTGGTATATCTTTAATACAAGTTATGAAGCTCAGATTTGACCGGATAATATCTTGAGTTCCTCGAACACCATGAAGCATGGATTCAACCGGATAATGGTATAAGACATCACAAAGCCTGGATTACAACCAGATAGCAGTTTGAGACATCGTGAAGCCTGGATTACGACCAGATAGCGGTAAAAAGACACTGAAGCCTGGATTACGACCAGATAACAGTGAGGGACATTGTGAAGCTTAGATTTTGACCAAATAACAATTTTACCTGGCCAATTACTATGAAGCCCGGAGTCAACCTAATATTAGTAGGCCTTAAAATCAAATGGAAGCCCGGATGCGACTGGATAACCACTTGATTTTCTTCTGAAGCCTGGATTTCGACCAGATAAGAAGTGAGGTATTGTGAAGCCTGGAATCGACCAGATAGCAGTACCAGACACCATGAAGACTGGATTCGACCAGATAGTGGTATGAAACATCGTGAAGCCTGGATTACGATCAGATAGCGGTACAAGACACTGTGAAGCTTGGATTTCGACCAAATAGCAATTTTTACCTGGATAATTACTAAGAAGCCCGGAGTCGACCGAGTATTAGTGTGCCCTAAATTCAGGTTAAAGCCCGGATGCGACCGGATAACAACTGAATTCCTTCTGAAGCCTGGATTACGACCAGATAAGAATTAAGAAATTGCAAAGCCTGGATTACAACCGGATAGCAAGTTTAATCTCATCTCCCCAGTAAGTCACTGTAAAGCCTGGATTACGACCAGATAGCAGTCGATCTTATCACTATGAAGCCTGGATCATGACCAGATAATAGTTCATTTTCACCTCTCCGACCAAGAGACTATTCTCCAGTAGAATAACGGACGATCGAAGCTCCTAAAATTCAATTTTCTCTCAAGACAGAGACCAACATTCCCCAGCAGAATCCTCCTCAACAACAGGTATACAAGCTCTCGCTAAGGAATCTCTTATGCGATCGACACTTCTTCTGATGGCATCTTTATGCCCATCTTCCGTCATCAATCTCCAAATGGCATCTATAAGCCCATTCCCGACATCACAAGACAAGTACCACTTCAAGCGAGTGCAAATTTCTGGGCACTCTAGTGTTCAATCATCTTCCACCTTCGGATCACGAAAGGCAGACAAGCCAATCTACATCCTCAGGTTTAAGAAGATTGAACAGGGGCAGCTGTTGTACCCCAAAATTTTCCCTCCCATATTTCTCAATACATTTCAAGTGAGGTCTTCAAATTGCTCAAGGAAGTTCAAGGGTTGACCAGACAAACTCTCTCCTAAGGCAGTCTACCTCAAATTAGGGTTTCATATTGCATCAAGATACTTGAGTCCAAGGGATCCCAAATGCTCACCATTTTCCTAATATTTATCAAGATCATCCATGTCAAGTTTCAAGCCTTGCAGAGGAATTTTGCTCAGTCAATTGCTCAAAGGCCTGAAAATCGACTATGCTAGAGCAAAAGTCAACTGTGGCCCACATACAGTCAAACTTCAAGATTTTTGGTCAACATCCTAATTTTGAGGTATTATTCATCATTTGATCAAGGGTTGATCATGACTCATCAAGGATTGCTCACAATTCATCAAAACCCAAAAGTTGCTAAATTAGGGTTTCGCAGGAAAAGTCAACTCAACTTTGACCAAGCATAACTTTCTCATACTTTATGAGAAATGACCCGTCCAAAGCTCATTTTTAATAGGATGCAATTCTATACAATTAATCTTAATCTCCCAAGTTAAAAATATATACTCACAAGAAGTTATGAATTTGGACATTATAGGTCATTTTGAAAAGTCAACAAAAACAACTTTTTTGTCAAAGCTTCATGCATGAACATGGAATACCAAATTGAGATGAGACCAAAAGGGTTGCTTAGAGGACATCTCAATATTTCTAAAACGTCCAAGAGCAGCTTCAAAGAGTCAAAATTGAGGAAGTTATGCATTGGTGAAGTTGACCTTTTTTGCAAAAGTGCCAAAAGTCAAAAATGCCTCAAATTGCAATTTTTGTTAAATGAGCCCAATCTTTTGCACTTGTTTTGAGTTGGTAGCACGGTCCACGAGCCCTATCCCTTTACACTTGTCTTTTTATTATTTTTATTATTTATTTTGATTTTTATTGCAATTAAATAAATTTAAATAAAAAAAATCATGAAAAATCCAAATCATTGAAACCTGAGGATCTTGTGCCTATTTCAGGTCCTATATCCAGCTGGCAAGTGAATCAATTTGTGCAAGGCCTTTGTGTGCATGAAAAGATTGGTTTTGGCCTATTTTTGGAAAGGTTTTCAAGTGAATCAAATCAAGATCAAAAGCCATAATGGATAAAGATTGAGAGCATAATTTCAACCCTAATCCAATCCTTGGTATATAGTGAACATTGGCAGACCTAAAACACAAGGTTTTTAGGCGTGAAAAGGCAGAACCAAACTTGAAAAAATCACATTTCCAGATGTTTTCAAGGCCCCATAGCCATCTCATTCGGTTCCTGGGATTGCAAGGAAGCTGTACCAATCAAGAACAAGCACTTTCCAGCACTAGAACTCACTGTAAGTCAACCACGACCATGACTTCTTCTTGAAATCGAATTGCATGATTTTGGCATATATATATATATATATATATATATATATATATATATATATAGCATGAAATACTTATATATTCTTACTCCTTGAAACATTTGCAAGCTATCTATAACATTCAATTGCATTTTTGTGGACTATATCAGGATTTGCCATTATTAGGGTTTCTGGTCTCGTTTTAGGGTCTTTGTATACAGGTGAAATTGGCCCACAAGAAGGGCACCATCGTGCTCAGCAGGCCAAGACGAGTTGATTCATGGCATTAGATTTTGTTTATCATGCATGTGTTTGATTTTGAGATATGCATGGTGTATAGCTACAGGCAGTCGTCCGTAGGTAAAAGTCATTGATCTTTTACCAATGGGGAGAGGAAAGGGACGAAGGCGTGGCATTCCCTGATTGCCCCGTTTGAAATTTCGCGCGTGATGCTTTATTATGCTGTTCGTTTTCAATATAATGATTAATTATTATCCCATGTACAAAACAACCGTGTGGTTCAGTTGGTGTGGATGCAGGTGGAAAAGGCTTTGGGGCCTGGGTTCGAATCCCAAGTTCCCCTATTATTTCATGTTATTTTTCTTTAATTGATTAGGTGTGCACACAAGGCAGGAAATCTATCATGTAACCTCAAGATTCCTCCATTGGATCTCCAGATGGCCAGATCTAAAGGCCATCAGATGAAGGAGCGTCATAGGCCTTGGTCAACATGCAGTAGGGAACCTGGGAAGTCAAACGTGGACTTTTGGTTTTGGGCCAAAATTGCTAGCAACACACCCCTCCAAATTACTTTCACAAGCCCAATTCTTCTTTTTTATTTTTATTTTTCTTTATTAATTCATTTAGTTTTTTTTATTAACATAAAATCAATTCATTTTTTTATTAAAAAAATCACAAAAAACAATTTTTCATCCAATTAGATTTAGGTTATTTTTTATCAAAAAAATTAATTTAATTAGTTTATTTGAATTATTAGGTAACTTTAATTTCTTTTGTAAATAAATTAAAAACAATTAGAAAATTAGGGTTTTAGTTTAATTTAAATTCTATTTTCCTTTTCTTAAAAAAATAACCAAAAATATAAAAATAGGCCATGTAAATTATTTTCTTTAAATTAATTTAATTACTAATTAATTTTGTATTTAATTTAAAAACCTTATTCTTTTTCTTAAAAATAATTGAAAACAACAAAAATAATTTCTCTTTCGATTAGGTTAGACGGGGTCAAAACCCCAGTTCTCTCTCGTTCTCGATTCATCGCGTTTAGTTATTTTTACAATATTGATGTAATTGCTCACAAGTTGTAATAAATTAATTAGGATTTTTCTCCTTTTCATTTATCGTTTTGACGGGTTGTTTTTGGCTATGTGATTAATACCCGAAGCCTTGTAATAGTGTAGCTTTACTTTCCGCACTTTAAATTCTGCAAAATATTAACTGTTAGATGTATGAATATTAGGGTTGCATGACAAGAATGTATGTAAAATTTAAAATGGTTAGCAAACCCTAAATGTGAAAAGATAATAAAATTGAAATTGAATCACTTGCACATGCGCACTCCTAGGGTATACTATCACTTCGGTTGCCTTCGGTAAACGATCATTAAGTATAGGGTATTTTAGTGGTCGCTCTCTTGTCTAAAAGATCAAAGTTGCCTCAGAAAGGTTGCCTCGGAATTGTTGCCTTGAATATTGATCTTAAGACATTAGGGTTATTACTAAGACGTCTTAACATTGCTTTAGTGATCCTACGTCCTTTTCGAATTGACCCTTTAAAACTCCAACGACGGTGCTACCTACTCACTAATGGTAGGATAGCATGGTCTAAAGGAAATGAACATAGAATAATTATTTTTTCGAGTAGGTAGATTAGCTCTTAAGTACTTGCTCAAAACAAATAAACTTTTTCACACTTACACTCTTTTTCAAACAAAGTTTTCAAAAACACTTCGTAACACTCTTGAAGACAGAAGCAAGGGTTAAATCGAAGTCAAACAAAGACTTTTCAAATCACACAAACACAGAAGCAATTTTAAAAATGATGAGCAAGTACCTAAGAGCCCGTAGATAACTACGGATAGAAAGGGTGCTAATACCTTCCCTTTCTATAATCTACCCCCCGTACTCGGAAAATCTCGAAAAAGGAATTTTTATGTGCTTTTTTCCTTTCCTTGTTGGATAAAATAAAAGTCGATGGCGACTCTTGCTTACCGCGACATTTTGCAAACACAAACGCAAAATACAAACCAACATTCAAACAGTTCCGGTTCTGGCCACCGTATCACAAAGAGCCACTGTCCAATCGAAACTTGCCTGCAAGAGGTCACACGGCTAAACGAAGGATGTAACCCAAAGCTTGCATAAAAGGGGACCACATGCCCAAACGAAGGATGTAAACCAAACTTTCATTCGAAGAAGGCCACATTCCCAAACGAAAGATGCATGCAGGAGGTCCCTGCTTTGTGAATCAAAGAAATCTTTCAGAAGGCCATTGCCTTCTGAATCGAAGGACGCTTTCAGAAGGTCATTGTCTTCTGAATCGAAAGAAGCCAGCATGAAGCCACTAACTTATGAATCGAAGGACACCAACAGGAGGCCCTTCCCTTTTGAATCGAAGAAGGCTGTTTCAAAGGGAAATAAATGCCCAGTCGAAGCTTGTATAAATATAGGCGTTGCCCTTGTGAATTGAAAGCAAGTTGTTTCAAAGGGAGTCTTTTCCCAGTCAGAGCTAGCATGAAGATAGCCAATGCCCCGTGGGTGCTAATATGAATGCTAGCCATATGGAAGCTTTTGCCTTGTGTACGCTAGCATGGTGGGAGCCCCTTGCTTTGTGAATCAAAGCATGCAGGAAAGAGGTAATTTCTCAATCGAAGGCTGCATGCAGATAGCCATTGCTTTATGAATCAAAGCAAGCATGTCATAGGCCAATGCTAAATTTAAGGATGTAAGCCAAGCTTGTATCGAAAGAGGCCAAAATCCCAATCGTAGGATGTGAAATCGAAGCGGGCATGCCCTTTTTTGATTTGATTCTTGAAAGCCCCGTTGTACTTTGTGCAAATTTAAACTTTTGAAAATCCTTGTGAGGAAATGTCTTGAGAAATGAGAGGAGAAATTTTTGGGTACAACATCGGGTTATAATCATATCAAGATGGTGCCTGAAGACATGGAGGAAACTACCTTCATCACACAGTGGGTCACATCCTGTTACAAGGTCATGCCTTTTGGGTTTAAGAACACAGAGGTAACTTATCAGCGTGCCATGGTAGCTTTATTCCATGACATGATTCATCATGAGATAGAAGTCTATGTCGACGACATGATAGCAATATCATAGACTGAAGAAGAACATTTTGATCATCTACATAAGTTATTTGAAAGGCTGAAGAAGTACAAGCTAAGACTAAATTCGAACAAATGCATCTTTGGGGTGAGGTTCGGAAAACTCTGGGTTTCGTTGTCAGTGATAAAGTATTGAAGTTGATCCCGTAAAAGTTAAATCCATTCAAGAAATGTCGATTCCCCGTACTGAGAAGGAAGTCAGAGGTTTCTTAGGAAAACTAAAATACATTGCCTGATTCATTTCTCATTTGACTGCTACTTGTGAGCCAATCTTCAAGCTGCTGAAGAAAGATCAAGTAGTTAGATAGAACAACGACTGTCAAATGGCTTTTGATAAAATTAAGAAGTACTTACAAGAACCTCCGATTCTAATGCCACCAATTGAAGGGATACCTATAATCATGTACCTAACTGTGTTAGAGAATTCAATGGGGTGTGTGATGGGGCGACATGACGAGTATGGTTGAAAAGAGAATGCAATATACTACCTTAACAAAAAGTTTACCGACTGTGAAACAAGATATTCACTGCTCGAGAAAACTTATTGTGCTTTGGCATGGGCTGCTCGCCGACTAAGACAATATATGTTGACTCATACTACTCTATTGATGTCTAAAATGGATCCTATCAAGTACATATTCGAGAAGGCAACTCTCTCCGGAAGAATAGCCCGATGGAAAATGATCTTAATGGAATACGACATTCAGTACACCACTCAAAAAGCAATCAAAGGAAGTGTATTGGCAGATTATTTGGCACATCAAGCTGTAGATGACTACCAATCTATGAACTTCGAATTCCCGGATGAGAACATCATGCTAATTACAAATTGCGAAGAACCTGGACCATATGAAGGATCTGAGCTAGGATCCTGATGGACTATGCTTTTTAATAGAGCTTCTAACTCACTTGGAAACATAATTGGCGTTGTAATTATCTCTCTTTAAGTTGTCATACACCCTTCACTACCAGACTTTGCTTCGATTGCACCAATAACATGGCTAAATATTAAGCGTGCATCTTGGGTATTATTCTAGACTGGGCCTGCCCTTAGCCCAACTCCATGTGAGGCCCAACCCAATTATATCGGTCAGGACATACTGGTCAACTCTTCCCTCGAGGAGGCAACTTCCACTTCAACACAAGAAGGCCACCTTACTGCACGGGGATGAACATACTCAATCTGGGGAAGGTCACCACCGGCCAGGGGGAACCTCGAGGTCAACCTCTGATTCCCTTCCCGACCAAGACCGTGTCCATTGCACGAGTTCGCATCTGGAGGGGAGCATCCACGACCTCCGGAACCAACATGGGCCCCTCGCGAGTATCCTCCTCGTAAGGCTGATTGTGACATCTCCAAATATCACGGAGTCTTTGTGGCCCCTGAAAGACTGCATCCATACCCTCATGATCTTGTGGAGGAAGTCATCCAGGTGGGGGACCACGTGCGGGTCCACACTATTCACGTAGGACCTGGAAGTATCCATGTTGGGCCTGCTTGACCAGCCCAATGAGGAGACCTTGGCCAAGCTCTAAGGGGCTATAAATACCCTCTCTTTCGAGAGGGTCAAGTATTGAACATTTCTTACTCTCATACTTGCTTGCTCATTCCGAAACTTAGTTTTGCATTGGAATATCCTGCAGGTACCCCCCACCTAACTCTCAAATTCTGCTCATAGCAAGCTATGACGGTCTATTCTGGTCATGTACGATCAGTGGCACCATCTATGGGAAAATTGCTTCCCCATCTTCCATTCACACGAGACAAAAGCTAATTCAACTTCTTTCTGACTGTCATGGTTGATCACACAGAAGAAAACAAAAACATCGCCGACATCAACAACAACGTCGCTGACCCCAACACTGAAGTCAACAACGCCGGTCCCGCTGGCCTCAACAAAGGCAACAACAACAGCCACGCTGGTGATATGGCTGGCCCCTCAAAATACAGAGATGGGTTGACTGCCTCTTTGTCTTCACTATCCTTACGGCTCGAAGACGACCTTCTTCCACTCCAGCAACACCAGCCACCCACATTCCAGGAGGTCCTCGTTCCCGCGTGTGCTGATGCCATGACAAGGGCGTTGTTCGCGACAATAAACCAAACAAACTTCTTGATCTTTTCCCAAGGGGAGATATTAAGGGATTTTGTACAACAAAATTTTCCCTCTCATATTCCTCAAGACATTGCAAGAAAAATCTCTAAGTTGCTCAAAGTAGTCCAAGAGTTGGTCAGATAAAGCTCTCTCCTAAGGCAGTCTTCCCCAAACTAGGGTTTCACATTGCATCAAGATCCTTGATTCCAAATGACCTCAAGTGCTCCCCAATGTACTAATATGTTATCAAGGTCATCCATGTCAAGTTTCAAGCCTTGCAGAGGAAGTTTGCTCAGTCAATTGCTCAAAAGGTCCAAAAATCGACTGTGCTAGGGCAAAAGTCAACTGTGCTAGGGCAAAAGTCAACTGTGACCTATATACAGTCAAACTTCAAGATGTTTTTGTCAATATTCTCATTTTTATGGATATTTCATCATTTGATAAAGGGTTTATCATTATTAATCAAGGATTGCTCAAAATTCATCAAGACTCAAAAGTTGCTAAATTAGGGTTTTGTAGGAAAAGTCAACCCAACTTTGACTTGGCATAACTTTCTCATACTTTATGAGAAATGACCCATCCAAAGATCATTTTTAAGAGGATGAAATTTGATACAATCCATCTTCATACACAAAGTTCAAAAAATGCACTCACAAGAAGTTATGAATTTGGACATTATAGGTCATTTTTGAAAGTCAACAAAAATACCTTTTTTGTAAAAGCTTATAACTTGAGAATGGAATATGAAAATGAGATGAGCCAAAAATGGTTGATTAGAGGACATCTCAATATTTCTAAAAAGTCCAAGAACACTTCCAAAAGTTCACAGTTGAAGAAGTTATGCATTGTTGAAGTTGGACTTTTTGCAAAATTGCCAAAAGTCAACTATCCCCAAAACTTCAAATTTTGTCAAATGGGCCCATTCTTTTCCACTTGATTTGAGCTTGCATAGTTTCCCACGTGTCCTGGCTTCATCCATGAGCCTAAATTTCATTTTTATTATTTAAATTTGATTTTTAGTTGAATTTATTCATTTTAAATCAAATAAAATCATATAAAATCCAACACTTTGATAAAACAAGATCTTTTGGCTATTTCAGGCTTTGATTACAATCATTATCATCATCAAATTTGAATCAAACCAAATCATGTGCAAAAAGATTGGAATTAGGCAAAATTGGCAAGTTTGTAAAGGGAGATAAAATCAAATATGCAAGCATTGATAAGGCAAGATTTGGATCAATTTTGTTGACCTAATGCACTGAGAATTACATAAGGAAGACAAAGACACGAAAACAAGGGTTGGAAACAGTGGAGAGAGGCAGAACAAAAAGTGAAAAAATCACAAAAAAGTGAGAGATCAAAGTCCAAGTTAGAGACATTTTCAGAGGTCAAGACTTGTTCCAATCGCTTCCTGGGCATTCATACAAGCCATCCCAATCAAAACCAAGCATTTTCAGACGCCCTAACACACTGTAAGTCGCATGATAGTCACCCCTGTTCTTGATTTTGCAATTATGAAATTAGGCATCTTTTTCATGAACTAATACCATATTTTGAATCTACAAAACATTTGCAAGCGATTGGTATTATTCAATTGCGTTTATCTGGCCTGAATGGAGAACCACCATAGCTAGGGTTCTTCGTTTTGTTTTTAGGGTTTTCTGTTTCAGGTAAAATTGAGACTCAAGAAGAACATGGCTTTGATCAGGAGGCCATGACGAATCAAACCATGCTCTTGGAATGGATTTATATGGCCTGGAGAGAATTTTAGGATAGGCCTGTGCTTTTAGCTACGGATTCAAATACGCAGGTATTATTTTACAGGGTAGAGGACAGGGATGGATGCGTGGCATCCCATCATTGGGCCATTCAAACCAAGAGCGTGTTTTTTATTATTTTCTGGCAATAGTTTTGTTTTTATATAATATACATCATTTATATTAATATAACAAATGAAGCAGCGTGTCCCAGTGGTCAACAAGTCAGTTTCCAAGGTGTTAGGGGCTGGAGGTCAGGGGTTCGATCCCTGCCTCCAGCACTTTATATTTTCTTGTTTCTTTTCAGGTTATCGTGTGCATATGTTGGTTTGCCCTCCACCATAGTCCTTCATCCACTCAAGCGCCAGATAGCCAAAGGCCATAACTAGTGGTCAAAAAGCTGGAGGTCCACCATGAGCCAAGTCCATGCGTGCATACTGGATCCCAGAAAGTCAAAAAGGCCAGCGTTTTTGGGCTTAAGAAATTGCTACTCACACCACAAAAACAGGCCCAATTCCTCATTCCCTTTATATTTTATTTAGTTATTTTATTTACTTTATTTTATTTTATTGATTTTTTAACCAATCACAAAATTCTGTTTTATTAAATAAAAATTACAAAAAATGTTTTATTTCAAATAAAATTTTAACTTTTATTTTTCTTAATAAATTTATTAATTAATTAGGTTTTAATTAGAAAACTTTAATTCCTTTTGAAAAATAAATAAAATTAATTAGACCTAACTAGTTTTTAACCATTAATTTAATTATTATAATTTCTTTCCTAAATAATCAAAAACTCCAAAAGTAATTTATTTTTCATTTAATTAATTTATTAATTTAATTTAGTAATTAAATTAGGATTTATTTCTTTCTTAAAATAAAAATAACAAAAAGATATCTTCTTTAACCAAAAGGGTCAAAACCCTAATCATGCGTCCGATTTAATTTTTGCGTCGCGATTTACTTTTCCATCCAATAATGTACCTGTTTCCAGATTGTAATAGTTAAATAGGACTTTTAATTATTTTTATTGCTTTATTTTATTTTTCAAAAGGGTTTGTCTTTGGCGATGTAAATACCCGACGCCTTGTAATTTAAATTCCGCATTTTATTTCCGCAAATTATAACTGCTAGATGTTTGATAATAGGGTTTGCATGACAAGACTGAATGTTAATTTTAAAATCAAATTAGATCACCTTTAACATGTACAAAGATAAAAATAACTGAAAACAACGCACTCGCACATGCACACTCTTAGGGTACACTGCCACTTGGTTGCCTTCGTAAACGGTCATTAAATATAGGTTGTTTTAGAGGTCGTCCTCTTGTCTAGAAGATCATAGTTGCCTCAAAATGGTTGCCTCGGGTATTGTTGCCTCGAATAAATGATCTAAGACATTAGGGTTACCGCTAAAACATCCTAACATTGCTTTAGTGACTGTATGTCCCTCATTCAAATTGACCCTCAAACTCCAATGATGGTGCTACGTACTCACTAATAGTGGGATAGCATTGTCTAAAGGAAATTAGCATAGAACGATTCCTTTTACGAGTAGGTAGATAGTTCTTGGATACTTGCTCATCCAAAACAAAACAAAATTTTCACACTTACACTCCTTTTCAAACAAAGTTTTCAAAAACACTTCATTACACTCTTGAGGACAGAAGCAAGAGTTAAATCAAAGTTAAAACAAAAACTTTTTCAAACCCACAAACATAAAGAAAGCAATTTTGAAAACAATTGAGCAAGTACCTAAGAGCCCGTGGATAACCACGGATAGAAAGGGTGCTAACACCTTCCCTTTCTATAATCTACCCCCCGAACCCGAGAAAATATCGAAAAAGGAATTTTTCTGTGCTTTTTTCCTTTCCTTGTTGGATAAAATAAAAGTCGATGGCGACTCTTGCTTACCGCGACATTTTGCAAACACTAGCGCAAAACACAAACCAACATTCCAAAAAACAGTCAGTTCTTCCCACCGTATCACAGAACTGGCGACTCTGCTAGGGAGTTAATAAGTGGGGTGTACCTTAGGAATAGTTCATCATCATGTTTTCAATTGCTTGATTTGTATGCTTTATCTTTGTGGGTTTGAATCAGAGTTACTATAGATCCTAACCCGGATCTGGGGATACCTTTTAGGTAAGTAGCAATAGACTGTGAGGGAACTGTACGGCGTAGACCGATACGGTTGAAGCAGTAGCTACGTTGGTGTGGCATTTTAGTTTGTACGGATATCCCTTGTGGTGGAACAAGGAGAATATGGGTCTTCTAAGGGGTCATTAAGCACCAACTGACCTTAGAACCTATAATTGACCAACTTGGCCATAGAACAGTAGCAATATGCTACACTCATTGAGACCAAACTCTCGCGATGATTCCGGCCGCAAGAAAAGGTTGCCAAACTGGAATTATGACCGATTGAGGGTGGTCAGTGATATTGAGATCCTCTAGAACCCGGTTACTATTACTAGGACAGGTTGAACAAACTAAACTGAAAGAGGGTAATACATAAACTCCATGCCAGCCTGAAATTTAAGGGTTATTGTGTGACTTGTGTGCTTTCAACTTGAACTACTTGCACATGTTTGTTATCTAACAACTTGAGTTCCTTGTAGGTTTTGTTTACAGTCCTTATCCAATACCTTGGATTTCTTGCCAGATTTACTTGGTTACATTACCTCGTACTTTTGCTTAAACGCATAACATACACATAATAACATCATACCATAGCATTTCCTTAACCATTTCAAGGATCTCAAGGGTTTGTGATGCAGGTTATGGTAAATCATACGTCTAGCAAGGGGCAAGGGGATTCATTTTCCTCTAGCCAAAGGTCGTCTAGAGATCAAAACACGATAACTTGAGTCAGGGGCTATGACCCACTCGATATGGTGAGCTTGACTCTTGAAGAAGGACTCTTGATAACACGGAGTTTCTTCAATCAAAGCTGCAAAATTCAAATTCTAACAGTTTCTTGTTTACCCCGCGAGATCCTTGAAAACATTGCATACATATATCATACATATCATTGCATAACATGTCTCCCAGTACAGGTCTCTCATGTTCTCGCTGTTTATTTCAGCAATGGCTCTCCAACAAGACAACCAAGATCTTCAAACTCAAGAAGCTCAGTACAGAGAAATATTCCTAAACCTATCCGAGGGGCAGGAAGAGTTGAAAAAACACTCCTCATTAGGAACTTGGTCAAGAAAAATCCCGAAGACAATAAGGACGAGCAATTGGAACAACTGCAAGCTGAAGTTGATGCAATAAGAACCCAATGCTGGGGAAGATGGCTCTTATTCAAAGCTTATCCCGGGAACAAGAAGAGCGGAGAATCATTATCAGCCAGCTTCATCAAGACAGATACAACAGTATGAAGCAAACAATCGAGGCCAGGGACCAAGTCATTGATCAAACTCCAAGAATAAAAAAGGTTGGTTTGGTGAAAAATGGACCTTTCCAAATTGCTACTACATCACGGGTCCAACAACAACCTCGCCAAAACAACGGGTTGATCAGAGTAAGCCAGATACGCCCAAAAGGCAGTTTACCAAGCTTAACATGTCGCTGTCCCAAGCTTTGCAACACCTGTTGAGATTGAATTTGGTGACGTTGGTAAGACCTCATCTGAATCCTAAGACGTCTTCACCTAACTACAATCCTGATGCAAGGTGCGCATACCATTCCAACAGCCCGAGGCATGATACTGACGACTGTTGGAAGTTGAAATACAAAATTTAAAACTTGATTGATGAAGGAGTATTGGAATTCACACAAGATGGTCAACTGGAATGTTTCTGTCAATCCTCCAAGGCTCACCATTTGAAGTGACAAAGTTCCGACAAGAGAAGACTTTTTGTTCATTAGAATTTTCAATGTGTAATTTTCTTTTGATTGTTCAAACATTTATTCATGTCAAATTATGTTACTTCATCAATGCATTGCATATATTTGTTTTGAATCAATCCATTCGTATTCACTATATTCAAATTGCTTTCATTTTTTGTGATGTTCAACTCTCGATTAAAAAATTCTAAGCCTTTAGAAGGAGGATGACGAAAATGATATCAAAATCTCTACAGTATTCTTTTGAACAGACCCCGCTGACGATGTACATGTGTTGTTTCAAATCCTAAACAGTGGAGCTATAAGGAAGATAATCCCTAGTCAACCCCTTTGAGCCAAAGAAGTAGGAGTTTTTCTTTTCACACAAATTAAAACCCTTAATCACAATCTGGGGCAGGGTAGTTTTCTTAGTTAATCCAGGTGCACAATGAATGGCTTCAAAAACGTCCTTCCGAAACAAAAGACGGTGATGGTTCCCTATAATCGTCAAGACAGGCAGTCATTATCTCTCAAAATAAAAATTAAGTCAAAACCTATGAAGGAGACTTAAGAAAAAAACTGGGGCATCCTGCTAACTGTAATCACAAAAAGAAACAGTTCAGGCAAAAGACAGGGATAATGAAATCAAAAAGATCCTACAAACTCTCAACAAAAATGACTATCTATTCAAAATAAATTGTCAGTATCTGAACCATCACTGGAATATTAGAGCAAAGACTCAAACGGGATCTAATGCATGATTAGCTGAGTTTGGGATCGAAGAACATCACGAAGAATGGGTGGGTACAAATAAATGTTGAGCCTTTATCCTTTGTTTCTTTAACCGTAACCCAGGCCACGTTATAACCCTTAAAAGTCCTAGCTGAAGCATGGATTAGTCCGGAAGCATACTGTTACAAAAGGTATCCTGACTCCTGTAGGACTTGTTGTAAATCCTGAGTTGACATCACATATTACAAAATTTGCTTGTTCTACTGAAAAAATGCATTTTCAAAATTTCAAGACAGACATAAGCTTTGCATTCTTAAAATGACATTGGTTGCATATGACTATTTGTTCAACAACAGAGAAATTCGCATGACGAATATCTAGTGAACAAAAAAAACCTTCTCAATAAAAAGGATCACATCAAGTGGAAAAACACTTCCAATCAAAGGGCACGGCATGATCATTGTCCATCATCTGGGGCAGTCAAGTCAAGATTCAAGGAATCTCTCAAAGATGCCGAATATCCAAGGGAAAATCTTCATCTGAATCACTTGGGGCATTGGACATGAATTCCAGCAACGAAACTTGCATGATGAAACGAACATCTCCTGGTAGTATGGCAGTACAACACTACCGACAATGACAACTCCCTACACCCTGAGAGCGTGGACATAGTAAAAAAATACTGCGCATGAACAAAGACTTGCTAGGTTGACACACCTATGAAAAAATAAGGGCATCCCGGCGAACTAAAAGGGTTCGGGCAAAAATTAGGGATAAAAAAAAAAATTTGTACACCCGGCAAGTCGAAAACCCGAAAGGGAGGCTTGGGCAAAAAAGCGTATCCCGGTGGACTGAAAATATGAAAAGACAGTCCAGGCAAAAGTTAGGGATTAGAGCGTACGACTATGTCCTATCATCTCGTCCTTTGCCTACCAGAAGAAGATTTTTCATTTCAGTTGGCAATTACCAAACACCTCATAGGTTGGGATAATACTCGATCCACAAGGCCTCCGCAGGTACTTTCTCCCGTAGATACAGGGGCAGAAAAGTCTTGATATGAAGCCATCGTCATACCCTCAACATGCGTCTCAGTAACATTCACTCCCTGCAGAGTAAGAAAAGACAGTAATATTAGCTCTCCCCAGCTGAGACTCACAACCGCGAACGAACCGATAATATTCTCTCCAAGAAGAGTTTATCTATCGTCAGCACTGAAAAGTCTTATCATCCCCGACAGAGTATAAAATATCCCCAATGGAGTTTGGAAAGTTTCCCCAGTGCAGTCTGAAAAAAGTTTCCCTAGTGAAGTTTGGAGAATCATCCCTAGTAGACTCTGGCAGATTGTCCCCAATAGAGCCTAAAAAGGTTATCCCCAGTAAGGTCGCTATCGAAAAAATCACCCCCCAACAGGATTCACTATTACCAGCAACAGTAATTCATCCTCATCGGAATTTATCAATGGAATCCTCTACAGAGCATCTCTTCCCCACAGAGTAATCTCCTCATCAAGTTTATTCCCCAACGGAGTTATCCTCTCCTGCAGATTTATTCTCACAACATCTTCGTTCTCCACCCCCAGCGGAAATGAAGAATTCAACTCTTTTCTCCAGCAGCTATCCGGGATTTATTTTCCTCAGCTACAAACATCACATTCTCATACATCATGACACATGCATAAACGCGTCATACAACACAATCTCATTTATTCTGAGAACATCATTGTTTGATACATATCATGCATTTCATACAGCTAACCTTTACTTTTCAGGAAGGATGCAGTTAAGTTCTCAGCTATGAAGCTTTTACCCAAGTCGAACTACTGACCGGTTCTTAAATCTCAACAGAATTATCCTCGGTTGAATTACAGACAAGTCCTAAATCTCAATGAAGATGTTTCCCTCAGTCGAACTACTGACCGGTTCTTAAATCTCAACTGAATTATCCTCGGTTGAATTATAGATAAGGTTCTAAATCTCGGAAAAGTTCCTCCATCGAAGTATGGACGAGTTCTTAAATCTCAACAGAATTATCCTCGGTTGAATTACAGACAAGTTCTAAATCTCGATTAAGATGTTTCCCTCAGTCGAACTACTGACCGGTTCTTAAATCTCAACTGAATTATCCTCGGTTGAATTACAGATAAGGTTCTAAATCTCGACCAAGTTCCTCCATCGAAGTATGGACGAGTTCTTAAATCTCAAAAGAATTATCCTCGGTTAAATTACAGACAAGTCCTAAATCTCGATGAAGATGTTTCCCTCAGTCGAAGTACTGACCGGTTCTTAAATCTCAACTGAAATATCCTCGGTTGAAGTACAAATAAGGTTCTAAATCTCGGCAAAGTTCCTCCGTCGAAGTATGGACGAGTTCTTAAATCTCAACAGAATTATCCTCGATTGAATTACAGACAAGTCCTAAATCTCGATGAAGATGTTTCCCTCAGTCGAAGTACTGATCGGTTCTTAAATCTCAACTGAATTATCCTCGATTAAATTATAGATAAGGTTCTAAATCTCGGCAAAGTTCCTCCGTAGAAGTATGGATGAGTTCTTAAATCTATACAGAATTATCCTCGGTTGAACTACAGATAAGTCCTAAATCTCGATGAAGATGTTTCCCTCAGTCGAAGTACTGAGCGGTTCTTAAATCTCAACTGAATTATCCTCGGTTGAAGTACAGATAAGGTTCTAAATCTCGGCAAAGTTCCTCCGTCGATGTATGGACGAGTTCTTAAATCTCAACAGAATTATCTTCGGTTGAATTACAGACAAGTCCTAAATCTCGATGAAGATGTTTCCCTCAGTCAAAGTACTGACCGGTTCTTAAATCGCAACCTAATTATCCTAAGTTGAATTATAGATAAGGTTCTAAATCTCGGCAAAGTTCCTCCGTCGAATTACTGACAGTTCTTAAATCTCAACATAATTATCCTCCGTTGAATTACAGACAAGTCCTAAATCTCGATGAAGACGTTTCCCTCAGTCGAAATACTGACTGGTTCTTATATCTCAACCAAATTATCCTCAGTTGAATTACAGATAAGGTTCTAAATCTCGGAAAAGTTCCTCCATCGAAATACTGACAGTTCTTAAATCTCAACAGAATTATCCTCGGTTGAATTACAGACAAGTCCTAAATCTCGATGAAGATGTTTCCCTCAGTCGAACTATTGACCGGTTCTTAAATCTCAACCGAATTATCCTCAGTTGAATTACATATAAGGTTCTAAATCTCGACGAAGTTCCTCCATCGAATTACTGACAGTTCTTAAATCTCAACAGAATTATCCTCGGTTGAATTACAGACAAGTCCTAAATATCGATGAAGATGTTTCCCTCATTCGAACTACTGACCGGTTCTTAAATCTCAACCGAATTATCCTCAGTTGAATTACAGATAAGGTTCTAAATCTCGACAAAGTTCCTCCGTCGAATTATAGACAGTTCCTAAATCTCAGTAGAGTTTTCTCAGTTGAATTACGGGCGAGTTCTTAAATCTCGATGAAGATGTTTCACCCTCAGTTGAATTATAGACAAGTTCTTAAAACTCAGCAGAGATGTTCTCTCAGTTGAAGTACAGGCAAGTTCCTAAATCTCAACAAAGATCAGACTTCCCCAAGCAGAATTTTCCACAACAACAGGTATGCAAGTTCTCGCTAAGGAATCTCTTATGCGATCGACACTCCTGCAAATGGCATCTTTAAGCCCATCCTCCCGCCAGCAATCTCCAAATGGAATCTGTAAGCTCATTCCCAACATCACAAGGCTGATACCACTTCATGCGAGTGCAAATTTCTGGGCACTCTAGTGTTCAATCATCTTCCCCCTTCGGATCACGAAAGGCACGAAGGCCAATCTACATCCTTAGGTTTAAGAAGATTGAACAGGGGCAGCTGTTGTACCCTAAAATTTTCCCTCTCATATTCCTCAAGACATTGCAAAAAAAAATCTCCAAGTTGCTCAAAGTAGTCCAAGAGTTGGTCAGACAAAGCTCTCTCCTAAGGCAGTCTTCCCCAAACTAGGGTTTCACATTGCATCAATATCCTTGATTCCAAATGACCTCAAGTGCTCCCCAATGTCCTAATATGTTCTCAAGGTCTTCCATGTCAAGTTTCAAGCCTTGCAGGGGAAGTTTGCTCAGTCAATTGCTCAAAAGGTCCAAAAATCGATTGTGTTAGGGCAAAAGTCAACTGTGACCTATATACAGTCAAAGTTCAATATTTTTCGTCAACATTATCATTTTGAATGATATTTCATCATTTGATCAAGGGTTGACCATGATTCATCAAGGATTGCTCAAAATTCATCAAGACTCAAAAGTTACTAAATTAGGGTTTTGTAGGAAAAGTCAACCCAACTTTGACCAGGCATAACTTTCTCATACTTTATGAGAAATGACCCATCCAAAGCTCATTTTTAAGAGGATGGAATTTCCTACAATCCATATTCATACCCCAAGTTCAAAAAATGCACTCACAAGAAGTTATGAATTTGGACATTATAGGTCATTTTTGAAAGTCAACAAAAACACCTTTTTTGTCAAAGCTTATAACTTGAGCATGGAATATAAAAATGATATGAGCCCAAAAGGGTTGATTATAGGACATCTCAAGATTTCTAAAAAGTCTAAGAACACTTCCGAAAATTCAAAATTGAAGAAGTTATGCATTGTTGAAGTTGGACTTTTTTGCAAAATTGCCAAAAGTCAACTATCCCCAAAACTTCAAATTTTGTCAAATGGGCCCATTCTTTTCCACTTGATTTAAGCTTTCATAGTTTCCCACGTGTCCTAGCTTCAGCCATGAGCCTATATTTCATTTTTATTATTTAAATTTGATTTTTAATTGAATTTATTCATTTTAAATCAAATAAAATCATATAAAATCCAACACTTTGATAACACAAGATCTTTTGGCTATTTCAGGCTTTGATTACAATCATTATCATCATCAAATTCGAATCAAACCAAATAATGTGCAAAAATATTGGAATTAGGCAAAATTGGCAAGTTTTTAAAAGGAGATAAAATCAAATATGCAAGCATTGATAGAATTTTTTTTATTAATAACCATGTATTAAAAAAATATTTCGTAAATAACCGGGTTTCGGAAAAAATTACGCAAATAACCATGTTTGAGATGGCTCCACAAAGGAGGAGCCATCTCAATTGGCGCATGCACCTCCTTTTTTAAGGGAGGCGCCATCTCACTTGGCGCCTAAGTGCTTAGGGCATGCCCTAAGCCAAGTGAGATGGCGCCTATGTACAAAATTAGGGCAAAAATTTTTTTTTTTTATTTTCTTTCCTGTGCGTTGCCTATTAGACAGAGATCCACAAAATGGATTTTTTATTTTAAAAAAATAATTACATTCAACTGTTTTACATTAAAAGAACAGTAAAAAAAATGGATACAAAAAATACTTGGAAAAAAAAAGATACATCAGTGATCCCCCGGAACCCGGTAATGACCCCCGGTTCCGCATCCCCGTCCTCGCCTTTCTCTTGCTGGGTGCCGTCGCGTTTCCTGCTGCGGCAAGGTCGATGGCCCAGCGAAGTCAATGCGATCCGAATCCATAAAATCAGTAAGATCTCCATATCTCGAAGATCTGCTCTGGTACAGTCGGTTACCCATACCCTCAAAGTTTGGTCGTGTTGGCGGTGGGTGGGGTTCCATGGTTGGTCGGTAGCATTGGTCGTCTGAGTATGAGGGGTAGAAAGGAAATGGATCTTGGGGTGTTTGGTATTGTGGATGTTGGGTTGTTTGGTGATATGGTGGTTGATGGTAGGTTTGGTCGGCTTGGTCATAATCTTCTGACATTCCCATATCAGGGCTAAGGCTGGATGTTGAGGGCGCCATATTGGGATATGTGGAAGACTGAAATTGTGTCTGGGGTATGTGGGTGTGCTGGTATTGGGGTTGGTATTGTGGTTGGGTTTGAGGCATTTCCGGGTATTGGTAGTTTGGTGGTGATTATGGTTGGTAGTACGGCATTTGATTGTAGTTGTGTTGTGGTGGGGAATATGGTTGTGTGTTTGTTGGTCTGTTTCTTCTTGGGGGTTGGTTTGAGGTTGATGGATTTTGGGTTTGTTGATGGGGAATCGAGGGTTGTGCCCATTGTGTGCGTGGGTCAACCAAGTACCTCAGATGAGACACGTGCATTTCTGGGTTACTAACCGACCTGTACCACGACATATATTGATCAGTGTGTCGCATGTTACCTTGAGTAAGGAAAATCGGGGATTGCAAGATGTAGCGGTGACGCCTTTGCCACATTTTACACCATTCCGGAGCGAAGTCTTTCCAGTTGGTAAGACCCCACTGGGCGTCGACCCTTTTTAGATGCCAGGGGGACAAATCTATTGGATCACTTGGTATCTCTTGATGCATTCCAAACTGCATCTTCACACGGTCGTTGTGGTGCATCTCCATAATGTTGAACCGAATGAGTGCAGTCTTTGCAGTCCAAGTTACTGCATCCTCTGGGTTTGGAGAATGGCCCAAACCCAAATATGGTCTCCAGACGAACTGCGATAAAATTTAAATCAGGTTAGCGCAAAAGTAATGTATATATAATTAAAATGAAAAGTGAAAAGCTACAACGTACGTCATCTAGGCCTAAGTGATCCAACAGATTCCGGTAGAGTGCGACATTGAATCTTGGATTCTTGCCGTAATCCATACCCCTCACGCAGTACCTAAAGGAAATGAGAAACATGTTATTTTTAGCATATATTTTGGAAAGAGCAGAATATTTATAAATGCTATAACTTAATGACTTACTTTGTTGCGTACGGGAAACCAAAAGTGTTGTTGTTGATGGGGTTTAAGGACTCCATCCTCCACCAACCCCAGGCTTGTAGTAAAAATGCGCACCCATAAAATGTACATTTTTCCTTTACTGCGTTTTTGCACAAGGAACTGTACAGGTGGGCTAATACTGCAGAACCCCAACTATATTTTCTAGTTTTTTCAAAATTTGTTAGTAAATGTGAGTACATGAAATTTACACTATTTCCCGTACTTTCGGGAAATAAAAATGTACCAAAAAGTATCATAAGATACGTTCTGGCTTTTACTACTCGGTCATTCTCTGAGGAATTTTCATTTAATTCCATACTTGCATAATGCCGTTTCAGGTCAGTGAGTAGTATTCCCTGCCCTCTTGCTCCACCACCTTCTACCATATCCCTACCCAACAGTTCTTCACACTGTGAGTTGGGTTGTTGAACCGACCCGTTCACCGCTTTACCGTCGATAGGGAGGCCGAGTAGCATGTACACATCCTCGAGAGTGATGGTAGATTCACCTATTGGTAGGTGAAATGTATGGGTCTCCGGTCTCCACCTCTCCAACATTGCAAGATTGAATTTTGAGTCAATGGTGCAGTTGGAGATCTTTATTACATGTCCAAAACCTGCATATTCCAGATAAGGGACGATAAATGGGTTCGGAGCCAGGTAGTTGTGCGAACGGATTCTGAATCTTTTTGTATCCTGAGATCATAATTAAACAAGTGTAAGATTAATTAAGATGAACAACACGTTATTTGAAGTATGAAAAATGTATAACCAAAGAAGAGACTTTCAAATGCAGCAATATTTTCCCTTGTGCCTCTGTGAGTATCGCCCATTGTTAGAAGAGCCATTATTCAGAATGCTTGTGAGTATGAAAGACTTAGGAAGAAATAGAGAGTATGATAGACTTAAGAAATATTTCGTAGCAAAGAGTGAGAGTTGTGTGGGTGTGAGAGATGTTTCATAAGGTATGTATTTATAGGCAAATAAGTTTGATGTAGTGGTTGCTTGTGCTTGCATGCCTGCGATGTGTCACATTTGCATGCTTAGGGTGTTACACATATGCATGCATGCATTTACAAAAAATGTAAGGTGTCACTCTTGCAGGCTAGGTGGCAGCCCATGCATGTATCACGATTGGACAGTAAGGGAGGCGCCATCTGACTTGGCGAAAGAGTACAAAAATGAATGGTGTCGCCACCCCATTTGGCGAATAAGAGGTGTCACTTCTTACAGCATTGGCTCAGGCTACGTGACAGCCTTTGGGATTCCTTTCTTTGTTTCATGCAAGGCCATTGGAGTTGATGGGTGGAGTCTTACACAAAACATTTATGTGTGCAGAATAGGGCCAGGATAGGTGGCAGGCTAGGTGGCTTCATAAGCCCATGCATGTATCACGATTGGACAGTAAGGGAGGCGCCATCTGACTTGGCGAAAGAGTACAAAAATGAATGGTGTCGCCACCCCATTTGGCGAATAAGAGGTGTCACTTCTTACAGCATTGGCTCAGGCTACGTGTCAGCCTTTGGGATTCCTTTCTTTGTTGCATGCAAGGCCATTGGAGTTGATGGGTGGAGTCTTACACAAAACATTTATGTGTGCAGAATAGGGCCAGGATAGGTGGCAGGCTAGGTGGCTTCATAAGCCCATGCATGTATCACGATTGGACAGTAAGGGAGGCGCCATCTGACTTGGCGAAAGAGTACAAAAATGAATGGTGTCGCCACCCCATTTGGCGAATAAGAGGTGTCACTTCTTACAGCATTGGCTCAGGCTACGTGACAGCCTTTGGGATTCCTTTCTTTTTTTCATGCAAGGCCATTGGAGTTGATGGGTGGAGTCTTACACAAAACATTTATGTGTGCATAATAGGGCCAGGATAGGTGGCAGGCTAGGTGGCTTCATAAGCCCATGCATGTATCACGATTGGACAGTAAGGGAGGCGCCATCTGACTTGGCGAAAGAGTACAAAAATGAATGGTGTCGCCACCCCATTTGGCGAATAAGAGGTGTCACTTCTTACAGCATTGGCTCAGGCTACGTGTCAGCCTTTGGGATTCCTTTCTTTGTTGCATGCAAGGCCATTGGAGTTGATGGGTGGAGTCTTACACAAAACATTTATGTGTGCAGAATAGGGCCAGGATAGGTGGCAGGCTAGGTGGCTTCATAAGCCCATGCATGTATCACGATTGGACAGTAAGGGAGGCGCCATCTGACTTGGCGAAAGAGTACAAAAATGAATGGTGTCGCCACCCCATTTGGAGAATAAGAGGTGTCACTTCTTACAGCATTGGCTCAGGCTACGTGACAGCCTTTGGGATTCCTTTCTTTGTTGCATGCAAGGCCATTGGAGTTGATGGGTGGAGTCTTACACAAAACATTTATGTGTGCAGAATAGGGCCAGGATAGGTGGTAGGCTAGGTGGCTTCATAAGCCCATGCATGTATCACGATTGGACAGTAAGGGAGGCGCCATCTGACTTGGCGAAAGAGTACAAAAATGAATGGTGTCACCACCCCATTTGGAGAATAAGAGGTGTCACTTCTTACAGCATTGGCTCAGGCTACGTGACAGCCTTTGGGATTCCTTTCTTTGTTGCATGCAGAATAGGGCCAGGATAGGTGGCAGGCTATGGGGTTTCATTATTGCATGTAATATTATTGGCAGCCTTGGGGGGTTGCATCCCTTACTTAATTGAAATTTTTTGGCTTATGTTGAACATAACATTCATTCACATAATCTGTAAAATTTTCCAACCTTCGAATCATTCATCTAACCTTCAAACATTCCAGCATTCATACCTTCATACAATCAATAAACCTAAAACATTCCAACCTTCATACCTTAAAACAATTCTACACAATGGCCTCTTCACCATAATTTGTTGTCAAAGCACATTTCAACGGTGAGACATACATGTGTCCCACAGTTGGGTTCTTGTTTAGAAACACCGACAACGTTCGATTTCTCTTAAACGGGAAAGTAAATTTCTCGTACTTTAAGAAAAGATTGGAGGCCAAACTTGAACGAGGCCCGGTATCCCAGATATTTTATCAGAGTCCAATCTTTTTTGGAAACAACCAAGTTATTTTATCAGAGCCATGTCTATTCTGGAAACGACTCTATTGAGTTGTACGTTTTGCTTCAAGAGCCTCCGGTGACACAGGAGGTAGAGCCTCCGGTGACACAGGAGGTTGATCCTTTGGAGAATGAGAAAGATGAGGTGGATGCAGTTGATGATGAAGAAGAAGATAACGAGTTAGAGTTTGATGAAATGGTGAACGACGATTCTGACGATGATGGCATCCCAAGTATTCCTACTGACAAAAATCTACACACCACCTACGCACATGACAAACTTCAACATGGGCGGAGATGAACCTTCTACGGACTTGTTTTTTCAACCGTATATGCAGTCGGATGAAAATTTAAAAGAGAAGGACAAGTTTCGTAACAGAGAGGAATGCATAAGGGCCATCAAAAAATTTCACATGCTCAACTCGGTTGATTATAAGGTGGATCGTGTAAACCCGGAAAGGTACAAGATCAAGTGTGTCCACCCTGACTGTATGTTCAAGCTGACCGCATCATACAGACTAAGGGGTGACTGCTGGGTCATAGGTTCCATGACTACCCATACTTGTGTAAGTTCCACTCAATCACAAGACCACCGAAAACTCAACCATGATCTAATCTGTCAAGAAATCCTACCCCTGGTCAGCAACGACCCTTCTTTGAAGGTGAAAACAATCATCTCCCACATCACCACGGTTTTTAACTACACTCCGTCTTACCGTAAGGTGTGGTTAGCAAAGACTAAGGAGATTGAAAGGGTGTACGGAAACTGGGAGGAGTCATACCGAGAACTTCCCCGCTACCTAAATGCACTCAAGACATATTCTCCAGGTAGTGTTTATGTTCTGGAAACATTGCCTGCATACGCCCAAGATGGTAGTCTACTGCATGGCAACGGAATATTCAGTCGCGTGTTTTGGGCATTTCAACCATGCATCACAGGGTTTGCATCATGCAAACCAATTCTACAAATTGACGGGACTTGGATGTATGGGAAGTACAAAGGCACGCTTTTGATGGCAGTTGCACAAGATGGCAACAATAACATTTTCCCCGTTGCGTTTGCCCTTGTCGAGGGGGAGACCGGTGGTGCTTGGAGCTTTTTCCTGAAAAATATTCGTACACACGTGGCTCCTCAACCAGATCTCTGTTTGATCTCGGACAGACATGCCTCCATTGAAAGTGCCTATAATAATCCAGCAAATGGTTGGCATGACCCTCCTTCTACGCATGTCTATTGCGTCAGGCATATCGTCCAGAATTTCTCGAGGGAGGTCAAGGACAAAACATTGAGGAAAGCGGTGATGAATGCGGGATACGCACTGACACAGCCCACATTCAAATATTACCGCAACGAGATCCGTTTGTCTAACCCAGAAGCCGGTACGTGGATCGACAATATACCGGTCGAAAAGTGGACTAGGGCATACGACAATGGCCAAAGATGGGGGCATATGACAACAAATCTTATTGAATCAATGAATGGGGTATTCAAGGGCATACGAAACCTCCCAATCACTGCCTTGGTGAAATCCACGTATTTTAGGATGGCTACGTTATTTGCCAAAAGAGGTGAAATGTGGTATGCGGTCTTGCAATCAGGACAACTATGGAGTGAAAGCTGTATGAAATACATTAAGGCTGAAAGTGCTAAAGCCAACACTCACATGGTTACACGGTTTGACCGCCATAGCCACAACTTCATTGTGAAAGAGACAATCGACCATAATGAAGGCCTGGCAAGACAAGAATACAGGGTCATTTTACCTTCTCAATGGTGCGATTGTGGCAGGTTTCAAGCTTTTCGTATGCCTTGCTCTCATGTCATTGCCGCTTGTGCTCATACCCATCAAGACGCGCTTCAACTGCTCTCAAACGTTTATAAATCTGAAACGTTGCTCATTGTTTACAACAACAACTTTCCTTTGGTGGCAAAACCGGACTATTGGCCTGAATACAACGGCGATATAGTTTGGCACAATGACCAAATGCGAAGGAACAAGAAGGGTCGTCCCAAAAGCAGGCGCATCACAACAGAAATGGACGATCTTGACAGGTTGGAAAGAAAGTGTGGTTTATGCCGTCAGGTCGGACACAATCGCAAAAACTGTCCGAATCGGGCGTCTGGCTCGACCACATAAATTGTGTAATACAATAAATCTTTTCAATATTTGTGTTGTAAACATTATGGGTTTTCCGTTAATAAAACTGTTAACACAATTTAAGAAATTCAATATAGGAAATTACGTTAGGGTTTTCGCGTACAACAATGATTAACGATATTCAATCTAGGAAATTACAACTGTTAACATAATTTCATCTGACCCATGCATCATCAGCATTACATCACTGTCTGTTTTGACTTCCTCCAACCACACATTAGGTCTTCCTGTCGCATGCGAGGTTGTTGTTCGTTTTCGCTAGATCCTTCGAATTTTTTCCCCCTCCGCGATGTCTCCATCTAGCCACCGCATCAACTCCCGCTTCAGACGCTCCATGGAGTGAATGTGCCAGAATTTCATTTTCATCGCAGGTTTCGTGGCGGAGAATATAACGTAACCATATCTGCTAAAAATCATAGGCGACGTCATTACGTAAATAAGGGAGTACAAAATAAAAATACAGTGCGAGAAAGTGTGAGAAATTTCAAAGAAACGGACGAATTATTTATAAAACAGCAAAAAACCCTAGTTTTGCCCTAGGCGCCAAGTGAGATGGCGCCTCCTCTCATTTTTAAGGAGCATGCGCCATCTCACTTGGCTAAAAGACAAGGGAGGCGCCAAGTGATATGGCGCCTAGGGCAAAACCCTAGGTGCATGCGCCAATTGAGATGGCTCCTCCTTTGTGGAGCCATCTGAAACATGGTTATTTGCGTAATTTTTTCTGAAACCCGGTTATTTGCGAAATATTTTTTTAATACATGGTTATTAATAAAAAAAATTCACATTGATAAGGCAAGATTTAGATCAATTTTGTTGACCTAATGCATTGAGCATTACATAAGGAAGGCAAAGACACGAAAACAAGGGTTGGAAACTGTGGAGAGAGGCAGAACAAAAAGTGAAAAAATCACAAAAAAGTGAGAGATCAAAGTCTAAGTTAGAGACATTTTCAGAGGTCAAGACTTGTTCCAATCGCTTTCTGGGCATTCACACAAGCCATCCCAATCAAAACCAAGCATTTTCAGACGCCCTAACGCACTGTAAGTCGCACGATAGTCACCTCTGTTCTTGATTTTGCAATTCTGAAATTAGGCATCTTTTTCATGAACTAATACCATATTTTGAATCTACAAAACATTTGCAAGCGATTGGTATTATTCAATTGCGTTTATCTGGCCCGAATGGAGAACCACCATAGCTAGGGTTCTTCGTTTTATTTTTAGGGTTTTCTGTTTCAGGTAAAATTGAGACTCAAGAAGAACATGGCTTTGATTAGGAGGCCATGACGAATCAAACCATGCTCTTGGAATGGATTTATATGGCCTGGAAAGAATTTTAGGATAGGCCTGCGCTTTTAGCTGCAGATTCAAATCCGCAGGTATTATTTTACAGGGTTGAGGACAGGGATGAATGCGTGGCATCCCATCATTGGGCCATTCAAACCAAGCGCGCGTTTTTTATTATTTTCTGGCAATAGTTTTGTTTTTATATAATATACATCATTTATATTAATATAACAAATGAAGCAGCGTGTCCTAGTGGTCAACAAGTCAGTTTCCAAGGCGTTAGGGGCTGGAGGTCAGGGGTTCGATCCCTGCCTCCAGCACTTTGTATTTTCTTATTTATTTTCAGGTTATCGTGTGCATACGTTGGTTTGCCCTCCACCATAGTCCTTCATCCACTCAAGCGCCAGATGGCCAAAGGCCAGATCTAGTGGTCAAAAAGCTAGAGGTCCACCATGAGCCAAGTCCATGCGTGCATACTGGATCCCAGAAAGTCAAAAAGGCCAGTGTTTTTGGGCTTAAGAAATTGCTACTCACACCATAAAAACAGGCCCAATTCCTCATTCCCTTTATATGTTATTTAGTTATTTTAGTTACTTTATTTTATTTTATTGATTTTTTAACCAATCACAAAATTATGTTTTATTAAATAAAAATCACAAAAAATGTTTTATTTTAAATCAAATTTTAAATTTTATTTTTCTTAATAAATTTATTGATTAATTAGGTTTTAATTAGAAAACTTTAATTCCTTTTGAAAAATAAATAAAATTAATTAGACCTAACTAGTTTTTAACCATTAATTTAATTATTATAATTTCTTTCCTAAATAATCAAAAACTCCAAAAGTAATTTATTTTTCATTTAATTAATTTATTAATTTAATTTAGTAATTAATTTAGGATTTATTTCTTTCTTAAAATAAAAACAACAAAAAGATATCTTCTTTAACCAAAAGGGTCAAAACCCTAATCATGCGTCCGATTTAATTTTTGCGTCGCGATTTACTTTTTCATCCAATAATGTACCTGCTTCCAGATTGTAATAGTTAAATAGGACTTTTAATTATTTTTATTGCTTTATTTTATTTTTCAAAAGGGTTTGTCTTTGGCGATGTAAATACCCGACGCCTTGTAATTTAAATTCCGCAAATTATAACTGCTAGATGTTTGATAATAGGGTTTGCATGACAAGACTGAATGTTAATTTTAAAATCAAATTAGATCACCTTTAACATGTACAAAGATAAAAATAACTGAAAACAACACACTCGCACATGCGCACTCTTAGGGTACACTCCCACTTGGTTGCCTTCGTAAACGGTCATTAAGTATAGGTTGTTTTAGAGGTCATCCTCTTGTCTAGAAGATCATAGTTGCCTCAAAATGGTTGCCTCAGATATTGTTGCCTCGAATAAATGATCTAAGACATTAGGGTTATCGCTAAAACATCCTAACATTGCTTTAGTGACTGTATGTCCCTCATTCGAATTGACCCTCAAACTCCAACGATGGTGCTACCTACTCACTAATAGTGGGATAATATTGTCTAAAGGAAATTAGCATAGAACGATTCCTTTTTCGAGTAGGTAGATAGTTCTTAGATACTTGCTCATCCAAAACAAAACAAATTTTTCACACTTACACTCCTTTTCAAACAAAGTTTTCAAAAACACTTCATTACACTCTTGAGGACAGAAGCAAGAGTTAAATCGAAGTTAAAACAAAAACTTTTTCAAACCCACAAACATAAAGAAAGCAATTTTGAAAACAATTGAGCAAGTACCTAAGAGCCCGTGGATAACCACAGATAGAAAGGGTGCTAACACCTTCCCTTTCTATAATCTACCCCCCGAACCCGAGAAAATATCGAAAAAGGAATTTTTCTGTGCTTTTTTCCTTTCCTTGTTGGATAAAATAAAAGTCGGTGGCGACTCTTGCTTGCCGCGACATTTTGCAAACACTAACGCAAAACACAAACCAGCATTCCAAAAAACAGTCAGTTCTTCCCACCGTATCACAAGGGCGCTCGATGATTCTCGGAGAGCCCCCAGAAGATATATGAGACCTCATTTTCCTCCTCCTCATCAGATAGAGGAACTTCTCCAGTCTCCCCCACAGAGACGTAGGCGGGATGCCTCTCGAAGCCCCTCTCCACGACCAATTAGGCGATGCCCCACGTTGGAGAGGGACCAACCCGTAGATATGGGGAGACGCAATCACATCTCCTTGCGTCAAGAGAAAAGACCCCCTGAAAACAGGAACATAGGGGATGACCAACGACCACACCGCACGTGGAATCCTCCACACGACCAGGGTCACCATCACAACCGCCATTACAACCGATCTCCTTCTCGCTCGCTAAAAAAAAGTGACGAGGACGACCCCTACGGTCCCTTGTTACAAGCTATTATGGAGGCACCCATCCCCCTAGGTATGGAGAAACCTCCCCATCTGAAGGAGTATGACGGCATCGGCGACCCAATCGACCATATCGACGGGTTCGAGGCGATGCTGCATTACCATAACATCGGGGGGGGGGGGGGGGGGGGGGGGGGCAATCAAATGTCGGTTGTTTCCCACGACTTTGAGAAAGGCCGTGGTGGACTGGTACAAGAGCCTCTCCACGGGGTCAATTACCTCCTGGAGGAATTTAAAAAACTAGTTCATCCGTTCATTCACTGCTTCACGTCGATATCCAAAGACTTAAGCGGCCCTCGAAGCAATCATCCAGAGACACGACAAGACCCTCCAGTAGTTTATTGATTGGTTCAACCTCGAGGCCATTGAGGTCCCCTGCACCGATCATATGAAGAGATACCTACTTGATAGAGGCCTCCTCCCAGGCACTGAGTTCAGAAATGCCGTTGCCATCGAACCACCCTAGACATTCGATGCTCTCCTCGAGAAGGCTAGAGCCTATATGGACTCTGAAGAAAGGAAAGCGGCCAACAGAGCCTGGGACCCCAGGAATCATGGATCAACCATAAATCCGCAACAACAAGATTTCGGCCCTCCTCGATGAACTAGCGAAAAGAGGAAGTATGACAAACCTCGATATCCTCGTGAGCAAAGAGGACCCTCTTGGAGGTTTACCGAGTACACTCCGCTGACAGCCTCCCGCGAGCGCATCTTGGCGGAGTGCGCTAACACTAATTTCAAGGACGGTGGCATCAAGTGTCCTTGCTACGCTCAAGCCAAGCAAAGGGCTGATCGGAGAAAACACTGCCAATATCATCAAAGTCATGGACACCTGACTGAAGACTGTGTCCATCTCAAAGATGCTATTGAGACCCTAAGAGAAGGGGGAAACTCGGAAAATATCAGCGTGGCGAAGACCCTCGTTGAGATGCCCGCGACACGAAGGAGATTGAGGAGGATGCATGACCATCAGATGAGACGGTCCCTGTTGTACCCCAAAATTTTCCCTCCCATTTTTACTCAAGACATGCTTATTGAGGTCTTCATTTGCTCAAGGGTGACCAAGAATTGATCAGACAAATTCTTCTCCTAAGCAATGAACCTCCAACTAGGGTTTCACTTTTCACAAATAATTTTGGGTTGCAAAGACATCAAGTTATTTCCATGGTCCCTAATATGTCTCCAAGAATGTCCATGACAAGTTTCATGCCTTGCACTACAAACTTGCTTAGTCAATTGCTCAAGTGTTTGAAAATCAATTGTACTAGGTCAAAAGTCAATTGTGGCCAATATACAGTCAAACTTCAATATTTTTGGTCAATATCAATATTTTGAAGTGGTAATAATAATTTGATCAAGGGTTGATCATGATTCCTCATGGATTGCTCTTAATTGTTCAAGAGTCAATAATTGCAAAATTAGGGTTTCCTAGAAAAAGTCAAATGAACTTTGACCAGGCATAACTTTCATATACTTCATCCATTTTGCCCCAACGAAAGCTCATTTTGAAGATAATCCAATTCCCTACAACTTCTCTTTTATTCTCAAGTTCAAGAAATGCACCATTTGAAAGATACAAGCTCATACATTACAGGTCATTTTCAGAAAGTCAACAAAAAGACACTTTTTTCCAAGACCTTTTACATCAAGATAAAATCTTCAAATGAAAAATTAAAAATAGGGATTGAAGTAGACATCTTTGTATTTCCAAAAATCCCAAGATCAACTTCATTGGATAAAAATTGAGCAAGTTATGGTTTGCCCAAGTTGGGAAAATTTGGTAAATTTCAAGAATTGTGCATTGGGCAAACTTGAACTTTTAGGTCAATGGCCTAACTTCTTGGACTTCAAACATCTTCCTAAACTTATTAGAGACCTATAAAATCATTTCTACATTGCCTTGCCATTTCTACCTATTTTATCCATGTTTATTTTGTTTTATTCAAATAAAAACTAAATAAAATTGCATAAAATAATAAAGATTGGTTATGGCAATATGGGCTGATGATTTGAATTGTTTTGGGGCCAAAAATTTCGTGCAAAGGAGGCCAGGTGCATTGAACCTCAAAATGGGCAAGAATTTTCATTTTTGGAACTTTTTTAATGTGTTTGATTTTGGTTTGAAAGAGGGCCATTATGGGTGGATTCTTACCATCTTTGCTAGCCCTCTTCTTCCTCTATAAATACAAGACCAAGGCATGAGCAAAAGGGGACGAAAAAACATTGCCTTACCAACGCTCCACAAAATTGCAAAAAAATCATAAAAGTTGTGAAATTCGAAACTGAGTTTTTCATCCATCATCCATCCATACCAACTGCTCAGTCGTATTCCTGAGATTCCTAGGAACTTATTCAACGCATTCCTAAGGATTGTAACATCCTAGATCATCGGATCCACGCATCACGGGTTGGTAAGGTTTCTTGAAATCGAAATTGCATATTCACGCCATGTAAATACCTATTGCATTCATATTTGTGTTATTAACAATCATTGTGAATGTTTTAACGTGTTTCATGTGATAATCAGTGCTAAAATAATAGGACACCATTCTTAAGGCACTCCTTTGCGAGGTCCTGGGTTCGACCTAGGTAGGAAATAATTTTTATTTTTTCAAACCTTTGTTTTGCAGATCCCACAGGCGTTTGGGCCCTCTTGTCATTCGGCTTGGAGTTTCTGTTTATTCTCACCCCCTAACTATTTTTGCAGTGTCTGGGCTCTCTTGCTGATAGGCCTGATACTTCTTTGAAGTGCACCCCCCATTTCATCTTGTTTGCAGGCCCATATCAATTTTCTTTATTTTGTTTTAATTAACATTTCTTTTTTAATCAATTTTATTTCATTACAACATTAAAATAAAAAAAAATCATAAAAATATTAGGTTTGTCTTTTTTTAAATTAAATTAACTTGGTAAATTAATTAAATAATAACTTTAACTTTTTATTTAATTTAAAAATAAATAGACCTAGGATTTAATTCATTTAATTTATTTTATTCATAAGAAAAATACAAAAAACTTAGAATTAATTTATTTTTAAATTTCAATTTCCTTTAATAATTAAAATTTTCTTTTCTTTAGATCTAGATTATTTAATTAATTATCAATTAAACATTTTCTTACATAAAACAAAAAAACAAACAAAAAGATTTTTCTTTTTAGGGTTTAGACGTTTTTTTCCATTTCGTGCGCGTTTGATATTGTGATACGGTGGCAGAACCGATTGTTAATACTGGTTTGCGTTTTTTGTTCTCAAATGTCGCAGTAAGCAAGAGTCGCCACCGACTTTTATTTTATCCAATCATGAAAAGGAAAAAGAACAGAAAAAACCTTTTTCGAGATGTTTCTGAGTACAGAGGGTAGATTATAGAAAGGGAAGGTGTTAGCACCCTTTCTATCTATGGTTTTCCACGGGCTCTTAGGTACTTGCTCATTTTGAAATTGCTTGTGTGTGCTTGTTTTGAAAAGTTTTGTTTTACTTCGTTTTAACCCTTGTTTCTGTCCTCAAGAGTGTTACGAAGTTGTTTTTGAAAACTTTGTTTGAAAAGTGTTGGTGTGAAAAAGTTTTTGTTTATTTGAGAAAGTACCTAGGAACTAATCTACCTACTCGAAAAAGGTCTGTTTGGTTTCCTTTTAGACAATGCTATCCCATTATTGAGAAATAGGTAGCATCGTCGTTGGAGTTTTTTAGGGACATTCGAAGGGACAAATACGATCACAAAAGCAATGTTAGGAAATGTTAGTAATCATCCTAAAGCCTTAAAGATCTTTTTCCGAGGCAACATCCGAATGGATCATTTTAGATCTTTTGGGGCTAGAGGACAACCACTAACAAACCCTATACTTCATGACAGTTTACCGAAGGTAACCAGAGTGGGGAAAACCCTAGGAGTGAGCATGTGCGAGTGTATGTTTTCAGTTAATTTATCTTTGCACATTTAGGGTTTTCTACTGTATTAATTTTCAGTTAGTCTTTCCATATAATCATATTAACATTCATCTAAGCAGTTTATAGTTTGCGAAAATAAAATGTGGAAAAGTTAAAAGTCCTAGCTATTACAGGGCTTTTGCAGATACATAATTATTTTGACCGAAAATAAAAATGCGGAATTTAAAACCCTAATTACTATTACAACCTCGAAACAATTACAATAATAATAAAAAGGAAATTAATCAAAAAAATGCACGCGGCGAATTATATGCGAGAAAAATTAGCAAAACCTAAAAAAATCTAGTTGAAAAAATATTTAGGTTAGTTTTTTGAGAAAAAATTAATTAGGTTATGTACAAATTAAACCCTAATTCTAATTGATTTAAATTATGAAAAAAGGAATTAAATTGCCCTAAATTAAGTTAATCTAATTAATTAAGGAAATAAAATAATTTTTTATGAAAAAAATGTTTTTTTTCGGGTTATTTCAATAAAGGAAAATAATTAGTAAAACAATTAAAAATCAAAATAGAAAAGAAAAAAATGGGCCTGTATTGCTGAAAGGGGGGTGTATCACTGAATTGATTAGGCCCATTATGCTAATCAACCTAGTCAATACGCTGGATCTTGTGTAGCCTCTTCCTGATGGTGTACCATGGTCCTCTTTTGATGGAGCGATGAATTTGGATTAGTGATGATTCAGTGGTTTGATTTCTGGAGGGCATGATAGACGCTTTGGATGATGGTGTATAGAACCTGTTGTCAAATATTAAGAAAATACCAAAATGCTGGGACCTGGGATCGAACCTAGGTCCTCTCCCTCAATACCACGCGCGCTTAACCAATTGGGCTACATGTCTTAGTTGTTAATATAATACAAACAATGCATATTATATGAAAACAAAGTGGATGACTGAAAAATAAAAAATAAACGCGTGTTTTATTCAAACAGGCCAATGGTTATCAGCCACGTTGTCTTCTTCTTCCCCTGTCCGTCGTCTTAGGATAGGGACTTTTACCTACGGACATCTTCCATGGCTATAACCTGTAACTTTCAAAAATCAACAGCAAGCATGATAAATTAATTCCAAGTACATGGATCCACTCGTCTTGATACCACGAGCATCATGGTACCCTTTTCTTGGGCCAATTTAACATGTATAGAAAAACCCTAAAACGGCCATGAAAACCCTAATAATGGAAGTTGTGTATACAGGCATCAAAATGCAAAATTACTTAAACCAAAACATTCCAAATGTCAGTACAAACACAATGCTATGTTTAGTAATGATTAATCATGCATAAACTGCAAAATCAAGTTCAAGATGATATGTGCAAATCGTGGGTCTGTAAGTCGCGATTCTGGATGTGAAAAGGCTTGGAATTGATTGAGATACGTTCTGGAGATGTCTAGGAGTCTATTGGTAGTCTTATAATTGCTTGAATTGACCTATAAGCTTGAAACCGATCCAACACTTTTTTTGCAAAATTTTGAGTTTTATTTGATGCTCTCACGACCTGCAAACCTTGTTCTTACACTTTTTTCTTGCTCAGTATATATAGTGGAGCATATTAGGTCAACAAAAATGATTTGTATCTTTGATAATCATGGAGATTTGATTTGGTTTTTCTCTTGTATGATATGTTTCTAAAATAGTTCTAATCATGCGATCTTTGATTCAATTTGCTCTTGCATGATTTGATATGCTATTCCAGCTTGATTAGATTGTGATTTCCTACAAAAATCATATGGAAACCAATCTTTTTATATTTTTTGCAATTTATTTGATTTAATTTGAATTTTAAACAATAAAAAATCAAAATAAAATAAATAATGAAGCAAATGATGTGTGGATGCTGATTTGGGTCGTGGGCCCTGTTTCCAATAAGCTTCAATCATGAAATGCTAGGCCCATTTGACAAAATTTTCACTTTTGAGCACATTTGACTTTTGGAAATTTTGCAAAAATGGTCAACTTTGACAAGGCATATCTCTTCCAATTTTGACCCTAGGAAGGTGTTCTTGGACTTTTTAGAAATCTTAGGATGTCCCCTAAACAACCCTTTTGGTTTAATATTAATTGGGTCTTCCATGTTCATGTAGAAAGCTTTGACCCAAAGGGTGTTTTTGTTGACTATTCAAAAGGACCTATAATGTAGAAATTAATATCTTTTGATGAGTGCATATTTTGAACTTGAGGGATGAATATGAATTTTAGGTAATTTCATCCTCTTCAAAATGAGCCTTAGATGGAAAATTTCTGATAAAGTATGAAGAAGTTATGCCTGGTCAAAGTTTGGTTGACTTTTCCTAAGAAACCCTAATTTAGCAACTTTTGGGTTTTGATGAATTTGGGGCATCCCTTGAGGAATCATGATCAACCCTTGATCAAATTATGGATATCACTTCAAAATGTTAATGTTGGTAAAAAATATTGAAGTTTGACTGTATGTGGGCCACAATTGACTTTTGACCTAGTACAGTTGATTTTCAGGCATCTGGGCAATTGACTGAGCAAACTTCTTGTGAAAGGCATGAAACTTGACATGGATGATATTGAGAACATATTAGGACCATGGAAATCATTTGGGACCCTTGGACTTTAACCATCTTAATGAGGAGTGAAACCCTAGTTTGAGGCTTGTTGCCTTAGGAGAGCATTTGTCTGGTCAATCCTTAGTCATCCTTAAGCAATTGAGGACTTCTAGAGGCATGTCTTGAGTGAAATAAGAGGGAAAATTTTTGGGTACAACAACTTCCCCTTTTCAATCTTCTTAAACCTGAGGATGTAGATTGGCTGTCTGCCTTTCGTAATCTGAAGGTGGAAGATGATTGAACACTAGAGTGCCCAGAAATTTGCACTCATCTGAGATGGTGTTCGACTGTGTAGATAGTATCGGGAATGGGCTTATTGATTCCATTTGGAGGAGATGACGGAAGGTCACCGGAGATGGGCTTAAAGATGCCATCCTGAAGATATGACGGAGAATCTTCGGAGATGGGCTTAAAGATGCCATCTTGAGGATGTTGATTTTCCGAGATATTCCTTTGATGAGAATTCCTATTCCTGTCATTGAGGAGGAATCTGCTGAGGAATGTTGGTCTCTATCTTGGGAGAAATAGAATTTTAGGAACTTCAATTGTCCGTTACTCTACTGGGGAATCATCTTAGTCGAGGAGATGAAAATGAACTGCTATCTGGTCGTGCTCCAGGCTTTCCAGTGATTTGATGAGGATAATAAGACTGACTACTATCTGGTCGTGCTCCAGGTTTTACAATGACTTACTGGGGAGATGAGATTAAACTTGCTATCTGGTCGTGCTCCAGGCTTTGCAATCTCAAAAACTGTTATATGGTCGTGTTCAAGGCTTCAGAAGGAATTAAGTGGTTATCCGGTCGCCTCCGGGTTTCAACTTGAATTTAAGGCATACTAACATCCGGTCGTTTCAAGGCTTCATAGTAATTGGCCGAGTAAGCTGCTATCTGGTTGAATTCCAAGCTTCGCAGTACTTTATGTTGTTATCTGGTTGTGCTCCAGGTTTCACAATGTCTTATACCGTTATCTGGTCGTGCTCCAGACTTCACAACGTCTCATACCATTATCTGATCATGCTCCAGACTTCACAGTGTCTCATACCATTATCTGGTCGTGCTCCAGGCTCCACGATGTCTTATACCATTGTCTGGTTGTGTCCCAGGCTTCAGTAATTTGGAGAAATTAAGATATTATCCGATCGATTTATGGGCTTCATAGCTTGAATTTGAGATATGCCACTATCTTGTTGTGTCCCAGGCTTCATAGTATTTTGTACTGTTATCCGGTCGTGTCCCAGGCTTCAAAGTATGATGTATTGTTGGTTGACTATTATCCGGTCATTTTCTGGGCTTCATAGCTTTTTTAACTGGAATAGAAATCTTAGTATCGATTTGACTGAACCAGGGAAAGGTCTCGAGTTGTCTTCATTTGGGAGAGAAATCTTAATATCGATTTGACTGAACCCGAGAGAGGTCTCAGATTAACTTTGAATGGCATAGAAATCAGGGGAATCTTAGCAGCGATTCGGCTGAACCAGATGAAAGTCTTAGAGCATCTTCAACTAGAATAGAAACCTTAGTATCGGTTTGACTGAACCATAGAAAATCTTGAAAAGTGTTGGAGTATCTTCAACTGGAATAGAAACCTTGGTGTCGGTTTGACTGAACCAGAGAGAACTTGTGAGAACTTGAGTGCATCTTTCCCTGAAAGGTAAAGAGTTAGTCGTATGTAATGTCATGATGTATGAAATGTATTGAGTAATGATGTTCTCAAAATAAATGAGATTGTGTTGTATGTATGCGCATGTCATGATGTATGGATATGCAATGCTATTGTGATATTCTCTAGCTGGGGAAAATAAATCCTGGACTGCTGCTGGAGAGTATAAGGAGTTGAGTTCTTTGTTTCCGTTGGGGATAGTGACTGAAGATGTTTAGCTGGAGATTTACATCCATTCTGCTTGAGAATATTCTGCCGGGAGAGACTCTGTATGAGAACAATCCTGCGGGGGAAAGACTTTGTGGGGAAGAGAGATACTCTGTTGGAAGATCTGTTGATTTGGAAAAATAAACTCAGCTGAGGATGAACTTCCATTGCTGGAGAGAAGAGCTCTGTTGGAGATTGAGCTTCCGCTGTCAGAGAAATAAACTCTGCTTGGGAGATGGCTTTATAAACTACTCATGGTTATAAAAATCGGCTGGGGAATGCAGATATCAGCTTTCTGAAGGAACCTGCTGGGGAAGAAATTCCTGCTTGGGGATACGGAGGTCGTACCTTGTTTGTCTCGGCTCTGTGGGGAATATAGGTATCACTGGCTTGTATGTGATAGTGACTTTGCTTCCAACTGTCTCTGCCCCTTGTACCATGATGGACGGGGTAAATGTCGGTATTTAGGTTTTGTACCAGTTTCTTTGAGTTCTTAGTAACTGTATTTCTGTTTTATATGCAAATATTTGTGAACAGTAATCATATTCAAATGCATATGTCAAGAATAAAACATTGGACGTTTATTTTGCAAAACAAAACAGAAAACAGAAAATACAAACATAGAGTTTTGTACTCAGAAGAAGCTTTGTATTGATTTGAAATTTTCCTATAACAGGCGTTTTTTACAAGGAGGCTGACTCTCTAGTAAGAGAACGCCGCCGTAAAAATGGAAATTATTACAGAAATTGTGTACAAAAAGAAACAGCTATGTGTAGCGATCCCATTGGGTTTCAATTCTGCTATTGCCCCTATGTCTTCGAGCATCTCATCACTTTGTTGCTTGTCCGAAGCTGACTGGATTGATCGGTACCATTTGAGCTTGATATCTGATTACTAAGGTCTGATCGCAAGGTGATTCAATGGGACATAGTGATACGCTCTAATCCCTAATTTTTTCCTGGACCGCCCTTTTGGGTTTTTAGTCCACCGAGATACCCTTTTTTGCCCAAGCCGCCCTTTCGAGTTTTCGACTTGCCGAGTGTGCAGATTTTTTCATTTTTTATCCCTAATTTTTGCCCGAACCCTTTTGGTTCGCCGGGATGCCCTTATTTTTGCCTAGGTATGTCAACCTAGCGGGTCTTTATTATGCGTAGTATCTTTTCACTATGTCCGCATTGGCAGGGTGTGGAAGGTCATCAGCATCCATGGTGGTCAGAATCATGGCTCCACCCGAAAATATGTTCTTAATTACAAATGGTCCTTCATAGGTGGGAGTCCATTTGCCCCATGGCATCACCTTGTGGCAGTATGATGCGCTTGATTACCAGTTCCCCTACTTGATACACTTGTTGTCTGACTTTCTTGTTGAAGGCCTTGATCGTCCGCTTCTGATACATTTGACCATGGCAGATAGCAGTAAGTCTTTTCTCGTCGATTAAGTTCAAATGATCAAGTCGAGTCTGGATCCAATCATCTTCGCTCAAACCCGCATCCTTCATAATCCATAGAGAAGGGATCTGGAAATCCATGGGTAGGACAACCTCCATGCCATATACCAAAGAATAGGGTGTTGCCCCTGTCGACGTACGTGCTGAAGTACGGTACCCGTGAAGAGAAAATGGTAACATCTCGTGCTAGTCTTTGTATGTCACCGTCATATTCTCTATGATCTTTTTGATATTCTTGTTAGCAGCTTCAACAGCCCCATTCATCTTTGGCCGGTAAGGAGAAGAGTTGTGATGTTGAATCTTGAACTGTTTACAGAGATCGGTGATCGTTGAATTATTGAGATTGGTACCATTGTTCGTGATGATTCTCTCAGGGATACCATAACGACAAACCAGGTTATGCTTGATGAACCGTGCCACCACATTCTTGGTAACCGTAGAAAAGGAGGCAGCCTCAACTCACTTCGTGAAGTAATCAATGGCCACTAGGATGAAGCGATGCCCGTTGGACGTGGTAGGTCTGATCTCGCCGATCATGTCAATTTCCCATATTGCAAAGGGAAAGGGAGTTGTCAAGACATTCAAGGGAACTGAAGGTACATGCACCTTATTAGCGTAGATTTGGCACTTGTGGCAAGTTTGGGAATGCTGACAACAGTCAACTTCCATAGTGGACCAGTAGTATCCTGCCCGTAGGATCTTCTTTGCAATGGTATGTCCACTGGAATGAGTGCCAAAGGTACCTTCGTGTAGGTCTGCCATGATCCTCTCTGCTTTGCTCTTATCTACACACTGCAGTAAGGTAGAGTCATGATTGCGCTTATAGAGGATTCCATTACCGAGGAAGAACTTTGCAGCAAACCTTCTCAGAAATTTCTTGTCATTGACAGATGACCCTTCGGGGTATTCTTGAGCCTCGAGATACCTTTTCACCTCATGAAACCAAAGTTTGTCGGCTACCTCCTCAATATCAATCTCACAACAGTATGCCGGTTCATCCAACCTCTTAATAGTGATTTAGGGAGCTTCATTGTCCCACCTGACCTTGAACATTGATGACATAGTGGCTAGCACATCCGCTAACTGATTCTCTTCTCGTGGGAAATGTTCAAAGGTGATCTCTTCAAAATGCGGCAGTAGTGTCAGTACATACTCTTTGTAAGGGATAAGGTTTGGGTGCATCATATCCCACTCGCCTTTGATCTAACTTATCACCAAAGCGGAATCCCTGAATACACTCAAGAACTTGATCCTTAGGTCAATATCAGCTCTAAGAACCATGATACACGCTTCATACTCTGCCATGTTGTTGGTACAGTTGAAACATAATCGGGCGGTGAATGGAGTATGACAGCCCTCAGGAGATATGATTACAGAGCCAATGCCGTTACCCAGTGCGTTTGAGGCTCCATCAAAAAACATAGACCATCGTGATCCTTCCTCAGGTCCTTCATCCGGTCCAGGTTCTTCACAGTCGGTTACTAACATGATGTTCTCATCCGGGAACTCAAAATTCATGGACTGGTAGTTATCCACGGCTTGATGTGCCAAATGATCAGCTAACAGACTTTCCTTGATTGCTTTTTGGGTTGTGTATTGGATGTCATACTCGGTTAAGATCATTTTCCATCTTGCTATTCTTCTGGAGAGAACGGGCTTCTCGAAAATGTACTTGATCAGATCCATCTTAGATATCAACAAAGTAGTATGGGTCAACATATACTGTGTCAGTCGGCGAGCAGCCCATGCCAAAGCGCATAAATTTTTCTCGAGCAGTGAGTATCGTGTTTCACAGTCGGTAAACTTTTTGCTAAGGTAGTATATTACGTGCTCTTTTCGACCAGACTCGTCATGCTGCCCCAGCACACACCCCATTGAATTATCTAGCATTGTTAAGTACATTATCAAAGGTCTTCCTTCAGTCGGAGGCATCATAATAGGAGGCTCTTGGAGATATTGTTTAATTCTGTCAAAGGCGACCTGGCATTCGTCATTCCACTTTAACACTTGATCTTTCTTCAAAAGCTTGAAGATTGGCTCACAAGTAGCAGTCAGATGTGAAATGAACCGGGCAATGTAATTCAGGCGTCCCAAGAAACCTCTAACTTCCTTCTCAGTGCGGGGAGCCGACATCTCTTGTATGGCCTTCACCTTTGCAGGGTCTACTTAAATACCTTTGTCACTGACGATGAATCCCATAATCTTACCAGACCTTACCCCGAAGGTGCACTTGTTCGGATTTAGCCTCAGCTTGTACGTCTTCAACCTATCAAACAGCTTTTGTAGATGATCAAGATGTTTTTCCTTAGTTTGAGACCTGGCTATCATGTCATCGATGTAAACCTATATCTCATGGTGAATCATGTCGTGGAACAGAGCTACCATAGCTCGCTGATAAGTTGCCCCAGCATTCTTTAACCCAAACGGCATCACCTTGTCGAAGAAAGTTCCCCACTGTGTAACAAAGGTTATCTTCTCCATGTCTTCAGGTGCCATTTTGATCTGATTGTAGCCAAAGAAACCGTCCATGAAGGAAAAGACTTTGTGTTGTGCGGTGTTGTCAACCAAAACATCGATATGGGGAAGCGGGAAGTCATCCTTGGGGCTTGCCCTATTCAGGTCTCTGTAATCTACACACATTCGTACTTTACCATCTTTCTTAGGTATTGGAACCACATTAGCAACCCACTGCGGATAGGAGGTGACAACTAAGAACCCTGTGTTGAACTGCTTTATAACCTCTGCTTTAATCTTCTCTGACATCTCAGGGTGCATACGATAGACCTTTTGCTTTACCGGAGGGCAGTCTTCTTTAGTCGACAGACGATGAACCACTATATCCGTGTCTAGTCCTGGCATGTCTTCATATGACCAGGCGAAGATTTCAATATACTCATGCAACATCTGTACCAACCGCTGTTTGACACTAAGCTCCAGATTTGCACCTATCTTAACCTCTTTTCTGTCTTCCTCTGTACCCAAGTTCACTGTCTCAACCGGCTCTTCATGAGGCTGTATGGCCTTTTCTTCCTGCTGTAATAGTCTAGCAAGTTCTCCGGGTACCTCACAATCTTCCTCACCTTCGTCCTCGTCTTGGTTGATCGGATTTTCAAAGTCATAATGAGCAGTAGCAGAACTTTTATCAATGGGATCCAAAGTTGATATGGATCTGCATTTGGGTACGTGAGTGTGTGTAAGAGCATAGCTGTATAGACAGAATAAAAGAAAAGAAATACAGAGAGTGCAAAATTTGTATGCAAACGTCCAATGCTTTATTTATGTCATATGAAAATGAAACACGATAACCCTCACAAATAGAACCATTGTGCCCCGGGTAAGGCACATGGCCATGGAGTTTATATTCTTTTTAAATTACATATCCAAAAAATCAGAAAGACAATTACTCCTGAACAAAAGTAATCGGTAAAAAGTCCTTGGCAGTCCAGTTACTGAGTCCGTCATTGGTAGTCGGGAAGATCCAGCTGTCAATGTCGGAATCACCATCACTGTCTTCAAGCGCATTGACCCCAGGATTGCTGATGCGTAGGGGAGGTCCTCCAGCCCAAGCAAGAAGAACAACCCTTTGAGCACCTGAAATGAAGCCCAAACCAAATTTGTCAGACTTGTAATGAATAACCGGGAGCTGACCCCAAATGGTAGACCCACCTTCTTCAACCACTGCTCGTGCATCCTTGAGAGAAGCCATCTTCGAGGGGGATTTGGTGACCTTTGGAGGACTGTCGGTAGTTTCTGTTGTAGCCATAATCTGAGGTACCTCTTCAAAGTTCTGGCAAGGAGTCTCGATGAACTCGCCATCCATTTCGACGTACCTGAATGAGTTCAAGTGACTGATCATATACTCCTTTTCACCATGCACAGTGACAATCTTTCCTCTTACTGGGTACTTCAACATTTGGTGGAGGGTAGAAGTAACAGCCCCAGCCCCATGTATCCAAGGGCGTCCCAACAAGAAAGAATATGATGGTTTGATATCCATTATGTAGAAAGTGGAGTCGAAGGTCTGGGAACCAACTTTTATAGGTACATCCACTTCCCCGTGTACCATCCTCTTCGAACCATCGAAAGCTCTCACTACTATATTGCTAGGCTTCAAGGTCAAGCCTTCGCAGTCCAAACTGTGCAGAGATTTTTTAGGTAGCACATTCAATGAGGAGCTAGTATCTACCAAAACATGGGCCAGAGTCGTGCCCCTGCATTCAACAAAAACATGAAGAGCATCATTATGCTTCCTCCCTTTTGGTGTCAGATCTGCGTCAGAAAAACCCAAACCATTATCAATAGTCAAACTAGTCACATAATCTTCAAACTGATCAACAGATGTCTCTTGTGACACGTGAGCCGTATTTAGAAACTTAACCAAAGCCTTCGCATGGGCCTCAGAACACAACAACAAAGCCAACATATAAATTTTGGATGGGGTCTGCCCCAGTTGCTCGACCATGTTGTAGTCGCTATTCTTTATTATCTTCAAAATTTCTTCCATTTCTTTTTTGGAAGCTTCTGGTATTGTTACTGAATTGGCCTTTGTCAGGACAGGCTCAATCGGTATGTCTTTGCCTCGAGTCTCGGCCGACTCGGTGATGGGAGGGTCAACGGGAGTGATTACTTGAATTGCAGTAGTAGTCTTGGGTGGAACCACAACATGAATGATCACAGGTCTAATAACAGTCTTCAGGGGAGAAATTTCAAGGGAGAACACTCTTCCACTTCTTGTTATTTTACTGGTTCCGGCAATATTGACGATGTCGGAATCAGCATTTTCAGCAATCTTGTCTTCAATGGCTAGCATGTCCTGCTTTACGCCGTGGTAATAGACGTTGGCCCCATAGTTCCAAGGAATAACTTTGTCCGAGGAATATGGGATTGACCCTGGCATGGTTATGATCAACGGAGTCACCTTCGAAATTGATGTAATCCTGACAGGTCTCTTAGTGGAGGCCCTGGGAGGATTGGCGGAAATGGTTATGATAGCAACGTCTTAACAGGAAATAGTCGGAACAGGAGTCTTCTCAAACAGAATCTCTTTGTCATCCATCAGGCGCTGAACACTTGTCTTCAACAAAGGGAAACCAGTCGGTAGAAATGAACAAAGGTGGAAACCTTCACCACAACCCAGAAATAAACTGGCCTTCAACAAATTCCCCTTGATAGTCATGAGCAGGGTCATCAATTCTTCCATAGAAGTTACAAACACATGTCCTTTAACGACATTAACACCCCGACCATGTTTCAGCATATGAGCATTGATAATGTTGGGAGTCTCCGGGGGACCAAATTCAATCTCCTTAGCATCAATCAGATCATGTACTATGTTCTTCAAAGCCCAACAGTCATTGGTATCATGGTCGGGACTTTTCGAATGATAAGCATAACGAGCATTCAGTTTATAGTAGGGAGAGGTGGTGGTTGTATTCTTCAGAGCTTCCCTCAGAGTAACCAGATTGGACTTCGACAACTGAGGTAAAACCTGAGACAGCGTCATATTGATCTGAGTGAACTATCTAGCTGGTCTTTCTGCTCTTGGCTGATTGTTTCTTTGCTGAGAAGTTGCAAGTTTGGGAATCATAACAGCCCCTACCGCTAGACGACGCTCAGTTCGATTCTGGTTCTTTTGATTATAGACAGCACTGACTTACTTTTTACCTGCAAACTGCTTCCTTGCAGCTAGAAGAGGCATCCTTCTGAATTTTTCCACTTCGGATTCCAGCTTCCACTCTTTCTCCTGTTAAGATCAGTTCAGTAAAACCCGTCGATGAACTTCCAATCAGATGGTTGAACAATGGCCCAGTCAAAGTTCCTAGAAACATATCTATGAGCTCCCTTTCAGCCAAGGGAGGTTGAACTCTTCCAGCCAAATCTCTTCACTTCTGGACATAATCCTTGAAACCCTCGTTCGAACCCATAGACAGATTTTGGAGTTGTGTATGGGTGGGAGCGAGGTATGCATTATACTGATATTGCTTATAAAATGCAGCAACAAGGTCTTCCCAGTTACGAACATTGGCTCTTTCCAGCTGATAGAACCAATCCAATTATGTTCCAGACAGACTGTCTTGGAAGAAGTGAACCCATAAGTTTTTGTCAGCAGTACGAGGTTGTATCTTCCTCACATAGGAACGGAGATGCATTTTATGACAAGAGACCCCACCATACTTAGCAAATACCGGTGCCTTGAATTTTAGGGGGGTGACAACCCCGGAGACCAGACCCAACTCTTCAAAATCCAGCCCAGGAACCTTCTAGATTTCCATAGCACTCAGACGCTCTTCTAACTGCTTATACTTTTCATCAGCCAGAGGGTACTGCTCCTCATTAGAATCAGTTTCATTGTCAGACTCTTTAGGACTGGGGTCCTCTTCTCTGGCTTCACCCTCTTGATTCTCTCCCTCTTTAGATGAAGAAGCTAAATTAATAACCCGTCTTGGCGGCCCTCAGAACCTTCTGCTCATATGTGCCACACTGGTTGTCCTCTTGGTCTTCTTAGTGTTCTTCTTAACAATCAGAGCCTTCAACTCTTCCTGTCCTTTGGCCAGAGCCACATTCATTTGCTGGAACTGCGTGTTCTGAGTCTGAAGATCTTTCACAGTTTGTTCAAGAGCCATTGCTGAAATAAACAGTGGAGGAGATGAGAAACCTGTTATGAATCCTATTATGCAATGATATGTATGCAATGTTTTCAAGGGTTCTTAAAGGATCAAATTTGCTTAAACAAAAAGGAACATACGCGAATTGTATTAGTAAACTTGAATTGTTACAAAGAATGTATTTTGCGAGTACAATTAAGTAAAATAAAACAAAAAGAAGACTAGGTTTCCCATGGGCGCATCCTCTTTGGTTCGATGTAAGCGTTGATATTCCTCTCTTCATGAAGTAGCCTAATGAGTTCCAAGACCTTCTTCTCGCTGGCGTAGAATTGGGCTTCAAATGTATCCCGCTCCTCTTTAAGCTGAACCCAGGACTTTTGTAACTCTTCGTGATCAGTTGGCATGTCTGGATGAAGAGCAAGATGAGGAGTGTCTCCCTCGGCAACTGGTTCCATAATCATAGGTCGAATAACGGGATAAGGCATCATAAGAGTTTGAGTGCGGACTCGTACCCATCTGAGATAAGGCTCGAGAGGTATGGAATTCTTATGCCCAAGTGTCTTGCTGTCAACCCTATGTACCATACTCCAAGCTTGTATGAACCTTTTGTGGTAACCCTGAACATCATTCTCATAGTTGAAGGCGATTCCTTGAATAAGTGTATCATGAGGACCATCCCTTCTCGCATAACCAAACTGTCGTAATGCTAAGCAAGGGTTATAAGTGATTCCTCCCCTAACACCTAAGAGAGGGACATTAGGGAATTCACCACAGAGATCGATGATAGTAACATCTTCCGAGAACCGTGAACACCAATGAATGTCTGAATGCGTAAGGGACATTAGTCAATGAGACCATCTTTTACCCTGTTCATTCTTCAAAGTAGATCTGGGTAGGTGCGAAATAAACCACCTAGCCAATAGAGGAGTGCAACAATGGAGGGTCCCCCTTCTTTTTAGAGTGCGAGCATGCAGAGAGTGTAGAATATCCCCGAGTAATGTAGGTACCAGATTATGAGACAGAAAAACCTTAATAGTGTTCACATCTACGAGTTGATCCGTATTAGGGAAAAGTACCGTCCCGTAAACGAGAAGTTCCAGCACCTCTTCAAAAGCTTGTAAATCTAAGGTATCCCAAAAATGGTAAGCCTTCTCAAATAGAAACTTAAATGGAATTCCTTGGACACTCCCTCTAGTCTCCCAATTTGTCACTATGTCAGACCGTTGTAAGGACAGAGCTCTAGCAATCTCTTCAGGCTTTGGATGTTCTTCCGTACCATTGAAAGGTAACTGGTCAAGAATAGGTACCTCCAACAATTGAGAAAATTCCTCCATGGTAGGTACTAGCTGGTAATCCGGGAAGGTGAAACAATGGTGCAGATGATCGAAGAACTGAAACAACACTTTTAATAATTCTTCATCAGGTTTTGCAGTGACCAAGTTGAGAAACTGACCATTCTTTTTAGTGAAATGAGAACTTTCAAGAACCCTTAATGCCAGGTCTTTTAGTTGGAGAGACACTTTCACAAGGTTGATCTGTATATTTTTCCTACGGGCGGATTCCATATCCTATAAAACAGAGCAAAGATGAGCCCTAGAAACCCTTGAAACAGTTAGTATGATACGCTATGGTATAATGTTTACGATGTCATGATAAATCACAAGTATAGCAAACACAGAAAAATCACACAAAGTCCTTAGGTTTAAGGCCTGCTTGAGTTTTAACGTTATACCCTCTTGAAGCTGGATTGGTTCAACCTGTCCTATAAATATGTAACCGGGTTCTAAGGGATCTCAATATCACTGATCTTTTCCCCAGCTTCGTTCAATAGGCAATTGACTCGCAACCAAACAAAACTCAAGAGTCAGACCTTAATGATTGTAGCATATAGAATCTGTCGACCTTGGGCATACACCAAAGTCGGCCATCTCGCTACGTCCTACTGGCCAAGTTGTGCAATTAAATGTTCTAAGGTCAGTTGATGCTTTATGACACCACGCGGCGGCCCCGTACATCTCCCTGATTGACTCAAGGGTTACGGGTACCAACCAAAGTTCCACATCAACGTAGCTACTGCTTCAACCGTGTAGGTATACCCCAGCACTGCTCCCTCACAGTTTATTTCTACTTACCTAAAATGTGTTTCCCGATCTGGGTGTAGGATCAAATAACCCAAACAGTTCCCATAAATAGCAAGCAAGCAAGACAATCAAGAGAAAGCAATTAAATATGACCTAGATCCTAAGGTTTACCCCCACTTTATATTTTCTTCCCCAGCAGAGTCGTCAGTTCTGTGATATGGTGGCAGAACCAACTGTTAATACTGGTTTGCGTTTTTTGTTTGCAAATGTCGCGGTAAGCAAGAGTCGCCACCGACTTTTATTTTATCCAATCAGGAAAAGGAAAAAGAACAGAAAAACCTTTTTTAAGATGTTTCTGAGTACGGGGGTAGATTATAGAAAGGGAAGGTGTGTTGCACCCAAAATTTACCCTCTTTGGGCTTATGTTTCATCATGAATATCATATTTCATTGCATTCATACATTCTGATGGGATCAAAGTACTTTGGTTATCAAGTCTTCCTCAAGCTTTGAAGGTTGATTGCATTGACAAGTTGCTCAAGTAGAATCTTATCATCTAAACCTCTGGATCTTTCAAGCTCAAAAGTTATTGCATATCTCAAGATATTTTATCCATCTCTTTGGATCATCCGAGGATTGAAGTTTGTGTTTGATTATAAGAGGAATCACTCTTTTGATTCACCAGTCAAATTAGGGTTTTGTTTGATCAAGGCTATTGATGCATGAGAAAGTATTTATTTAGGAGCTACAACATCTCTTTGATATTTGAAAAGTCTTTATACAAGAAATTGGTCAAGATATCCAGAGGATTTGAAATTTTGGAGATAATTCATCAGTCTCCTAAGGTGTTGACCAAAACTAGGGTTTGGGATTTCATCAAGTTTTCTTGAGAATTTTGAAGTGGAACTTTGTACATGGCCTCTATATATTTGGAAGATCATATGTTTTAAGTCTTGATCGTCAATTTTGAAGGGAAGTGGATCAATTGATTCAAAGGGGCAAAATGGTCATTTTGGTCAAAACCAGTCAAAATCAGGCGTTGACCAAGTTGGACTTTTGGTCAACCATCAAATTAAGCATCCTCTTTTCATATTACATACCTAAATTCATCTTTGAATCATGATAAATGGTGAATTTGAGTGTAACTTGTTCAAGAAGTAACTTTAAAACTAAAAAAATTCTAAGTGTCAAGATGACTTCTCTTGGGCAAGTCACGCGCCTAATTTCATCAAACACTTGGCATGCCATTTTGTGGAATCAATTTCTTGTGACTCAAGCCTCAATTTGAAAAATTAAAAAGAGGATTTTGTTGCCTTCCATGAGAGCTTCCCATTGAGCCTTGAATCATTCAATTTGACCAAAGTTTGAGTGAGTTGCAACACCTCAAAGTTGGTACCTCAAGGCTGACTTCATGCACAACATGCAAGCCAGGCGCGCGCGCGGACCAGGCAGGCCAAATCACACTTTTGCCTCAATTTTTCAACATCATTTCTCCATTAAGTCAGCATCAATTTGAAAAATTCAAGGCCCTATGATGTTCTATATTATGAGAGCTCTTGAAAGGCCCCTCAAGCATCCAAAACGCACGAAGGAATTTCAAGTGGCCTAAGCATAAAGTCAGCTAGCCAAATTATTAGGAAACCATGTCCATGTTGCAGATTTTTGCACAAAGCCAGTCTTGATTGACGTCAGGTAGCATTCAACATGTGTTTAGCACGAAGTTTACACTTTTTGTTTGCCAAAACAAGCCAAGCCAAGTCACACATTGTTCATGACCCCCCTTATTCATGCTTGGCCAAAATGGCAAGTCCATCCTCTCTCATTTTTTCCCTCACGTGATCAGCATAGCCAGCTCACCACATGCACATTCTTTGCTCAAAACTCCACTCAACATGACATCACCAAAACGACTTCTAGGATGGGCATAATAGAAGCAAAACGCATCACCATGATCACTCTCTTCATTTTTATGTTTTTTGGCAATTCTGCTTCTAACGGACTTGAGTTCTTCAAAGACCTTTTTACCCTCAGCAGTCACTCTATATAAGGCATATTTCACTCTCTTTCAAGGGACGGATTCATTCTCTCAAAAGATTAGAAGCTGCTATCTCTCTCTCTCTCAAAAAAAAAATTCTGCTTCGAAGCTTCTTTATTCTCCATTCCAGAGCCCGATTCATGACCATTTTCACTTCATTGGAGCATTAGAAGCAAGGGACAAGGTTTTTCACTTTGTTTCAGAGGCCATAGTTGAGTTTATTTCTCAACTCTAAAGGTATTTTCAGATCTTGATTCTTCATAATTTTGCTTGTTTAATGTGATTTAAAGCCTGTGATCATGTTCATAGCTGGCCAGATCTTACATCTGATGTATAAACTTGTTTGATTTTGAAGCATACACGATTTGGTGAACTTCTAGTTTTTCACGATTTAATGATTTTTTTTCAATTTTCTTGCTCTGATTTCTACTTCTATGATCGATCATTTTGAATTTTATGAAAAGAATGATGTAGTTGATAGTTTGAACTTTGATTTGTGATTTGAATCATTAGTTTTGGTGGAGGAACGAGGCAGAAATTGCAAGTAGAACATAGGTGTCTGAAACTGAAAAAAATGCGTTTTAGGGTTCTTGAGGAAGAAGATGATGGCGTGGCTGGATCTGATTGGTTCATGTGATTCTTAATGCAATTTTTCATATTTTTGTTTTAATTGATTTCTTCTGATTTTATTTTATGATCAAAACATTTTTAAAAATCATGAAAAAATTACCATAGGCCAATAATAATTTCTAGTATTTTTCATTTTTTTTTGGAATTTTTTTTTAAAATGTTTTGATTGGTTTAAAAATTCATAGGTTTAATTAATTGTTTGTTCAAAGATGATTTTTATTTTAATAGTTCCTTTGATCTAAAAATTCCACAAAAAATGTTTTGAACTCATAAAATAATGTAGAAATTGATTCTGATTTTGGTTTAGCATTTTTTCTATTTTTGATTAGAAATTTCATTTGAGAAGTTTATTTTGAATTTTTGCTTCATAATTTTTATTTTAATAATTCCTTTAATTCAAAAATTCTCAAAAAAAATCATATAAGTTTTTTTCAATCATAGAATCTGAATATAATTTTATTTTGACCTTTTCATGATTTTTGTCTAGGGTTTGCATTTTTGCCTTTAAATAATAGTTTAATTGTTAATTGTTTGTTTGATTTTTATTTTAGTATTTCCTTTAATTCAAATATTCCACAAAAAATCAGGGATGTGTGTTTTTAATTCTAATATTTGAATAAAATTTTGGTTGGATATTTTTCTGAATTTTGATTAGAATTTTATTTTGAGATGTGATTATTTGTTTAATTGATTAATTGTTTGAATTTGATTTTATTTTTTGACTTTTCTTTAATTCAAAAAATGTGAAAAAATATGTGTTCTGACATTTAGGGTTTCCTTGTGGTTTGCATGATCTTGGTTTGAATTGTTTGAATTTTGATCTTACCTAATTAATATTTAAGATTAAAATTCAAACAATTAGGGTTTTGTAGCTTACATTGCAAGTTTCATTTTCAAAACCATTATGCCCTAGATTTTAAATGGAACTTAGGTCTTTATTATGGTTCATGAATGTATTGAGGATCTGAAAACCATTTTTCTTGAATTATTTGACTTGGTTTGATATTTTTCCATGAATTATTTTGAAAACTTGTCTAGTTTTGATAGTTTGGCCAACTAGTTTTGAACTTTGGACCTCATTTGATCCCCTCCTTAACTATTCATGAACATAAGACTTGTTTCTGACTTCTACACACTTCAAAGATGCTAATAAATTTTTGGTTTGAATTATTGAAATCCTTTTCTATTTTTGATGTATTTTTGAAGTGAAGGTTCCCAATTAATGTTGCATATCTTGTTGCAATTTGCTTGATGGCCAATGAACTTGGGTGAGGCCTATGATTGGGAACCTAATGATCATGTTGAATGTGTTTATCCATATAAACCCAAGTCATTTCACTTAATGCCCCATGTTTGAATGATTGAACCTTTTGATGCATTGTGTGGAATTCCTCTTCTATTATGCTTGTGAGTTGTGATGAATTAATTGTGCATGATTGAATTGTGGTTGCTACTGACCTTCATGGTCTTTGATTGTATTCTTCTCAAGCTCCCATGATCCTTGATTGATATTCAATTTTCAATTCAACATGGTGATAAAAAGGAGCAACATTCCTCTAATTTTTGACCAAATTGTGCATATGCCTGTTTCTTTTTGTTCATCATGTCTAATGTTTTGATAGTTGCTATCATGTTTCCTTACTTCATTATGGTGTCATCATCCATCCCTTATGCGATTCATCATTCAATTTATGAGAATACTAACTTGTTTGTTGAATGTGCGAGGTACTTTGAGAAAAGTTTCCATTTTTGGCTTGAGTCTACTGTGTTCCACTTTATTTGTGGAACACAATTTATTATATTGGCACTACTATTGTGCTTGGCATATTTGATAGTCTATGCAGGATATATATGTGATTATGAATGCTATACATTGCCCATGGGATCTGTTCATATCTGATAATCTCAATACTTACATCCTGATGGCGTAATTTCTGATTTGATTTATCTGCTGATGCCAGTTGTTGTACCTCAAAATTTGCCCTCTCGTGTCTCAAGGATTCTTAGAATTACTTCAGTCAAGTTTCAAGCCTCAGACCACATTTTCTAAGAAGAATCATTCAAATTATCAAAAAGGGGGGCAAAATGAGCAAAATTGAAGTTTCTGCTGGAAAAGTCAACCGAACGCTAAAAAAGTCAAACTTTGAATTTTTGATCAAATTTGAGTCCCAAAAATCACATTATGTCAAGACATCCCAAAAAAATGAAATGTGATCATCAAAAATCAAGAGAATAAAAAATCCATCTTTTGCAAGACTTTTAAATTTTCTAAGTATTTTCTATACTTGGTTAATTTCATTTGCTCCATGGAATTTCACTACAATTCCGATTAATTCAAAATGATGCAAGTAATTCAAGTTATTACAAAGTGACATTTTGAAAAATTACAAATTCTAAAACTATGTCTTGATTAAAACCTTGTCACAATATTTTTGCCTTTGACATAATGTGTACAAGACCAAATTTGTGACATGCTACAAACTATGTTGTCCAAAGTTGAAGAAAATATGATATATCACATTGCCACAACACTCTATGTTGCCCTGCAAGAAAGCTTATGCCATGCTACATCCTAAGTATGCATGCTGCCCAATACAGTCCAAAACTGCTCTATACAGTCTGCCCAAGCCCGCACCACAACAGCCCCAAAATTACACCAAAATGGCAAAGGAAAATTGTGTGCAGAAAGTATCAAAGCAGTAGGCGAAAACAATTCAAAATGAGTTATTTGTTTTCCCCCCTAAACCACAGTCAAGGGGTCTACAAAAAGAGGACTGTCTCATAAGACAAGGAGGTTGGATTTTGAAGAGAAGTTAAAAAATTTCTAGAGAGAAGATATAGAGTTTTATTGAGCAGAAAAACAATATTCTGTGCAACTTTGACTCATTTTCAAAACCAAAACTGCTCTTGTTCAAAACAGAAACCCAATCCATTGCTCCACCATACAAACTCTTCCTCAAATGCTGTCCAAACATAACCAAAAAAAACGGTCCCTGTAGTGCTGTTCATCCCTATCCTCAAAACACCAAAAACAGTACAGTATAGTCCAACTTAGTTTCAACAGTCCGGAGTAGCTTTCTGGGGATTCATTGAGGTCCTCATCACATTTGGAAAACCATTCATATTTAAAACAGACAGTGCAGTCCAGAGGTAAGTCTTCTTGACTTGATATCTCTTCATATATCATTAATGATTTATTTATTTTGAAGACAAAATGTAGTACTTTAATATCTTTTTGAACTAGTCATCTGCACCTTGTTTAGGCTTATTCAATCATTTGTTGTTCATGTTTATACATCATATGCCATAAGCTAACCTGTACATTCAGTAAAATAATGTTTAAGGCAGGAAAATGCAGCATGTATCGACACATACCATCGTGTCTCGACCCATCCTAGTGAAAAAACAGGGTATGAGTCGACACATAACCCTCATGCGTCGACCCATACTGAGTTCAGGTCACAGAGCAGAAGCTAGAAGGGCTTATGAGTCGATACATACGCGTTTCGCATGGACACAAGAAGGGTGCACGAGTCGACACATCCCATTATGTGTCGACTCATACTAAGTTATAATGTTTTGCAGGAGCAGGGAAAAGCTATGTGTCGATGCATAGCAGCATGGGTCGACACATAGTGGTCCAAAATGCATTTCTTCTTATATTTTGCATTGTTTTTACATTATCTTTGTTGTTGTTCGATATTGTTGTAATATTTTAGTTTCTACCTCATCCCCATTATTAATTTGTACCCCCATCCCCCTAAAATGATGTAATAGCTTAGATTTTACTTTTCGCATTTTACTTGCTTTTCGTGTATTGCTAGTAAATAGGATGCATGGCAAGATAAAATCAACAAATAAACGACTTTCAAAAACAAAAATAAAACATATACAAACTAATACACTTGCACACTAACACCTCTAGGGCAATCTCACTTTGTCGCCTTTCAGAAAATAGTCATGTCCCTCGAATATGAAGCGTTTTAAGCAAAGACCCTTCGATAAAAAAGATTGTAGTCCCTCGATGACCCTCGATGTTACCTTCGGTAAAACGATCTAGTCCCTAAACGACATTGCCCAAGCGTCTCATAAGTTGCTTTCTATGACTATACAAACGTCCCATACTCGTCCCTTCACATCCAACGATGGGACTTCTTACCAAAACAATGGTAAGATAGCCACATCTAAAGGAGAAGGAAAAGCACAATTAAGACATTTTGAGTAGGTAGTTTCTCTCTTAGTTACTCGCTTGCTCACAACTACAAAAAACACTTTTATACACCAACACTCTCATTTCAAAGCATTTTCAAAAAAATATTAAAAAAAAAATTATACGTTCTTATAGAGACGAGAACCATTGCAAAATATCTTTCTGAAAACCACTTTCCAAATCACAATCCACAAGTATACCTTTGAACTATCTTTCGAAACAAAACTTTGTATACGTTCTTATAGAGACGAGAACCATTACAAGGATATTTTCAAAATAATTTCAAAAGCCCACATCACAAAGCACATTCAAACAAAAGCAAGTTGATCTAGCGAGTAACTAAGAGCCCATGGAAAACCATGGATGAAAAGGATGCTAATACCTTCCCTTTTCATAATCTACCCCCTGAACTCAAGAAAACATCTCTAAAGGTCTTTCATATGCTTTTTCACCTTTCCTTTTGGATAAAATAAAAGTCGGTGGTGACTCTTGCTAACCGCAACATTTGCAATAAAACACAAAACATCAAGTCAGTTCTCCCGCCGTATCACATAATTGGCGACTCTGCTGGGGATTTCATAAAAGTGGGGTTACCTTAGGGCTAGATCACATTTATTTGCTTACATTTTTTGATTTATTTGCTTTACATTTTGGTTCTTTGTTTGGGTTTGAATCCTCCACCCGGATTTGGGAAACATTATAGGTAAAGAGCAATACATTGTGGAAACTGTGCAGGGTATACCGACATGGTTTAAGCAATAGCTATGTTAGCGTGACATATTTGTTGGTATCGGTAGCCTTTGAGTCAATCAAAGAGAATACAGGGCCGCTGAGTGATGTCATGAAGCAATAATGAACTTCTAGAACCCTTTACTTGACCAACTTGGCCTTTAGGATGTAGTGAGATGACCGGTTTGGTGCAGTCCGAAGTTGGTAGATACTCGATACTACACTCATTGAGGTTTGGTTCCTTGGGATATTTCGGTCGCCATTAAAGGGTACTTACCTATAAAACTCCATGCAAGCCTGAACTAAGAACTTGTTTGTTTTGCTTGTATATGCATACTTGTACATAACATCATGGACATCATGAGCATCCTATGCATCCACTAACCATTTCAAGGATGTTGGAGATTCATCTTTGTTTCTGTTTTGTAGGATATGGATTCACTTCGCAGGAAAACTATCCAAGTCAACCTTGTAAGAATTCCTCAACAACTTAAGGAGCTAGCTTCAAGGATTCCTGAGAACTCTCCATTCACCGAGAGGCACGGTCGTCTACTCAACTTGGTCACCTCCAACACAGAGGAGGATATGATGAAAGTGTTCTTCCAGTTCTTTGATCCTTTGCATCATTGCTTCACATTTCCTGACTATCAGCTTGTGCCCACTTTGGAAGAATTCTCTCAAATCTTGAGGATTCCCATTCTCAATCAACTACCCTTCAACGGTACGGAAAGAGATCCAAAGCCAGAAGAGATTGCTCAAGCTCTGCACTTGCACTCATCTGATGTCACAACCCATTGGGAAACTAGAAGTGGTGTCAAAGGCTTCTTAGCAAAGTTCTTGTTTGAGAAGGCCCAAAGTTGTTGGAATTCCTTAGACTTGCAGGCATTTGAGGAAATTGTGGCTCTTCTTATCTATGGGATGGTCTTGTTCCCCAATCCTGACCAACTCATAGATATGAGCATCGTCAAAATCTTCATGTCACGCAATCCGGTGCCTACATTGCTTGGAGATATCTTACACTCTTTTCACACTCGTACAATGAGGAAAAGAGGTGTAATTATGTGTTGCACTCCTCTCCTGGCAAGATGGTTTATTTCTCATCTTCCCCAATCAATCTTAAAGAATGAGCAAGGTTTGAGGTGGGCACAAAGGTTAATGACGCTCAAACATTCAGATATTCATTGGTGCTCTCAATCCAAAGAGAATGTTATCATTGTTGACCGTTGTGGGGAATTCCCTAATGTCCCTCTACTTGGCATTAGGGGAGGCATCACCTACAACCCATGCTTGACTCTAAGACAGTTTGGTTATGCCCGAAGGGATGGCCCACATGATATGCTGATTCAAGGCTTGGTATTCGACTACGACAACAACGATCAAGATATTCGCCAGAGGTTCATTCGAGCATGGAGGATGCTAAACAAGGTGGATATCAAGACTTTGGGACACAATAATTCCATCCCTCTTGAGCCTTACCTCAAGTGGGTATGAACCCACGCCCAAAGTCTTATGATGCCTTATCCTTCCATTCTCTCGGTGATCATTGGGCCTGTGATACGGTAGCTAGAACCGGGACTATTTTTTAGGAATGCTGGTTTGCGTTTTGCGTTTGTGTTTGCAAAATATCGCGGTAAGCAAGAGTCGCGACCGTCTTTTATTTTATCCAACAAGGAAATGAAAAAAGCACAGAAAAATTCCTTTTTCGAGATATTTCTGAGTACGGGGGGTAGATTATAGAAAGGGAAGGTATTAGCACCCTTTCTATCCGTAGTTATCTACGGGCTCTTAGGTACTTGCTCATCATTTTCAAAATTTCTTCTTTGTGTGCTTGTGTGTTTTGAAAAGTTTTTGTTTTTACTTCGATTTAACTCTTTCTTCTGTCTTTAAGAGTGTAATAAAGTGTTTTTGAAAACTTTGTTTGCAAAGGAGTGTAAGTGTGAAAAATTTTATTTCGATTGAGCAAGTACTTAAGAACTAATCTACCTACTCGAAAAAAGAATCGTTCTATGTTTGCTTCCTTTAGACAATGCTATCCCACTATTAGTGAGTAGGTAGCACCGTCGTTGGAGTTTTGAGGGTCAATTCGAAAGGGACGTACGGTCACTAAAGCAATGTTAGGACGTCTTAGTAATAACCCTAATGTCTTAGATCAATTATCCGAGGCAACAATATCCGAGGCAACCTTTCCGAGGCAACTTTGATCTTTGGACAAAAAGGACGACCACTAAAGCATCCTATACTCAATGACCGTTTACCGAAGGCAACCAAGTGGGAGTGTACCCTAGGAGTGCGCATGTGCGAGTGATTCAATTTCAGATTATTTATCTTTGCACATTTTAGGGTTATCTAACTGTGTTAAAGTTTTACATACATTCTTGTCATGCATCGTAATATCATACATCTAACAGTTTAGTATTTTGCGGAATTTAAAGTGCGGAAATTAAGCTACGCTATTACAAGGCTTCGGGTATTTACATAGCCAAAAACAAACCCTTAAATAATAAAGCGATAAATGAAAGGTAAACGTCCTAATTAACTATTACAACTTGTAAGCAGTTACAAAAATAGGGTAGAAATAATAAAATGAAGCGCGCGATGAAAATTAGAACGAGAGCGAACTAGGGTTTTGACCCTTTCAACCTAATTAAAGAGAAAAAATGTTTTTGTTGTTTTTAATATTTTGAGAAAAGAAATAGGTTTTTTAAACTTAAATGTACAATTATTAGTTAATTAAATTAATTAATGAAAATAAATAAATGGCCTATTTTTTATGTTTTGGTTATTTTAAGAAAAATAAGATATAATTAAGTTAGAAATAAAAACCTAATTGTTCTAATTAGTTTTAATTTATTTACAAAAAGGAATTAAAGTTTACCTAAAATTAAAATCTAACTAAACTAATTACATTTTTGATAAAAAATAAAATCTAAAACCTAATTGGTGAAAAACAATATTTTTGTGATTTTTGATTGGTTAAAAAAAAGAAATTATTTTAGTATCGAAAAAGTATATATAAAAAAAGAAAGTAAAAGAAATAACCCAAGGGGCCACTGCCAGCGGCTCGGATCAGAAGATGACAGTCCAGAGGATGAAGGTCTAGAAAATGGTGATACTGGGCCTACTTCTGGCTAGTGGATCCAGCAAATTATGACTGTCAGAAGATGATATGCGCTGGATCTGGCTGAGACTGATGGATCCAGAGGATAACGCCCAGGGGACGCTTGATCTGGTCCTGCTTGATGAAATCAGAGGATAATCTCCAGCAGATGTAAACGCTGGATCTGGTGAAAACAAAAGGGAAAGGTGCCAGAGGGTCATGCTTGGGATCAAACCCAGAGTCAGGAATTTATGACCCCCTCCGTCTGAATTGTTGCATTAGGTGTTAGTTTAACAATACAACAGAACAAACAATCATATCAGAACTATGGTTTCTGGCCAGAACAAACGCGCCAGAATTTGAACCGGCCAGTAAAGTGGTGACACACTACCGTCTTTTTCCCTGTCCATCATTTAAAACTCATGACTTTTACCTACGGACATGGCACTGTAGCTGTAACCATGTACATCTCAGAAATCACATACAAGCAATGTAAGTAAAATTCAAGACCATGAATCAGCTGGGTTTGATATGCTGATCTCAATGGCCTCTTCTATTTAGGCCAATTTCATCTGCACGAGGAAACCCTAAAACGAACCAGGAAAACCTAACAATGGCAAATCTTGATACAGTCCATAAAAATGCAATTGAATATTACAGATAGTTTGCAAATGTTCTAAGGATCAATAATCTATGATTGTTTCGTGCTATAAGTAACAGAATGATGAAATTTGATTTCAAAAATATATCAATATCGTGGATGACTTACAGCGAGTTTCAGGGCCTGGAAATGCTTGCTTTGGATTGCTTTTGCTTGCTGGGGATCTTAGGAAGCGATTGGAATGGTCCAAGGGTCTGGAAATTGCCTCTAAGTAGGAATTCGTGTTTGGACTTTTTCTTGTTTTTTCCAGTTCTTGTTCTGGTTCACACGCCTCCTCCTAACCTCTCTTTAGGTTTGCACGCGTTCTATATGTATTGAGGAGTGAATTAGGGTTGAAAACTTGGCCTCAATCTTCCTCCATCAATGTCCTTGATCTTGATTTGATTCACCTTAAAATCTTTCCAAAAATAGGCCTAATACAATCTTTTTGTGCACCTCATACCTTTACACGAATTTGATCTGATGCTAGATGGACATTAAGACCTGAATCATGTAAAAAATCTTTAAATTTCAATGTTTTGGATTTTATATGATTTGTTTTGACTTAAAATGATTTATTTCAAATAAAAATATAAATAAATAATATAAATAAGATAATGACAAGTGGCAAAGGCTATGGCTCTTGGACCATGTTTCCAACTCAAAACAAGTGAAAAAGATTGGGCCCATTTGGCAAAAATTGAAGTTTTAGGCATAGTTGACTTTTGGCAATTTTGCAAAAAAGGTCAACTTCACCAATGCGTAACTTCCTCAATTTTGAATCTTTGGAGGTGTTCTTGGATGTTTTAAAAATCTAAGATGTCCTCTAAGCAACCCTTTTGGTCTCATCTCAATTTGATATTCCATGCTCATGTATGAATCTTTGACAAAAAAGGTATTTTTGTTGACTTTTCAAAATGACCTATAATGTCCAAATTCATAACTTCTTGTGAGTGCATATTTTGAACTTGGAAGCTGAAGATGGATTGTATAGCATGGCATCCTATTCAAAATGAGATTTTTATGGGTCATTTCTCATAAAGTATGAGAAAGTTATGCTTGGTCAAAGTTGAGTTAACTTTTCCTACAAAACCCTAATTTAGCAACTTTTGATTCTTGGTGAATTATGAGCAATCCTTGATGAATCATAATCAAACCTTGATAAAATGATGAAATATACTTCAAAATTAGTATGTTGACCAAAAATATTGAAGTTTGATTGTATGTGGGCCACAGTTGACTTTTTCCCTAGCATAGTCGATTTTCGGGCCTTTGAGCAATTGACTGAGCAAACTTCCTCTGCAAGGCTTGAAACTTGACATGGATGATCTTGAGAACATAATAGGACAATGGTGAGCATTTTGGATCCCTTGGACTTAAGTATCTTGATGCAACATGAAACCCTAATTTGAGGTAGACTGCCTTAGGAGAGAGCTTGTCTGATCAACCCTTGGACTTCCTTGAGCATCTTGAAGATCTTTCTTGAAATGTTTTTTGAGAAATATGGGAGGGAAAATTTTGGGGTACAACATCTTCCCCTGTTCAATCTTCTTAAACCTGAAGATTTAGATTGGCTTGTCTGCCTTTCGTGATTTGGAGGTTGAAGATGATTAAACACTAGAGTGCCCAGAAACTTGCACTCGCATGAAGTGGTGTCCGTCTTTGATATCGGGAATGGGCATATAGATGCCATTTGGAGATTGATGATGGGAGATGGGCTTAAAGATGCCATCCGAAGGAGTGTCGATCGCATAAGATATTCCTTAGCGAGAGCTTGTATACCTGTTGTTGAGGAAGATTCCGCTGGGGAATGTTGATCTCTGTCTTGAGAGAAAGTTGAATTTTAGGAGCTTCGGTCGTCCGTTATTCTACTGGTGAATCGTATCTTAGTTGAATAGGTGAGAATGGACTACTATCTGGTTGTAATCCAGGCTTCATAGTGATAAGATCAACTGCTATCTGGTCGTAATCCAGGCTTCACAATGACTTACTGGGGAGATGAGATTAAACTTGCTATCCGGTCGTAACCCAGGCTTCGCAATCTCTTAATTCTTATCTGGTCGTAATCCAGGCTTCAGAATGAATTCAGTTGTTATCCGGTTGCATCCGGGCTTTAACTTGATTTTAGGGCACACTAATATTCGGTCGACTCCGGGCTTCTTAGTAACTCTCCAGGTAAAATTGCTATTTGGTCGAAATCCAAGTTTCGCAATGTCTTGTACCGCTATCTGGTCGTAATCCAGGCTTCACGATTATGTTATACCATTATCTGGTCGAATCCAGGCTTCATGGTGATCTGTACTGCTATCTGGTCGTAATCCAGTCTTCACAATACCTTACTTCTTATCTGGTCGAAATCCAGGCTTCAGAAGAGATCAAATGGTTATCCAGTCGCATCCGGGCTTCCCTTTGACTGTTGGGCCTACTAATATCCGGTCGAATCTGGGCTTCATAGTAATTGGTCGGGTAAACTGCTATTTGGTCGAAATCCAAGCTTCACAGTGTCCTTTACCGCTATCTGGTCGTGATCCAGGCTTCACGATGTATCATTCCACTATATGGCCGTAATCCAGGCTTCATGGTCTTGTATTGCTATCTAGTCGTAATCTAGGCTTCACAGTAACTTGTTGAGCTGTTATCCGGTCGTAATCTGGGCTTCACGGCTGGTGTTTATGATGTACCACTATCTGGTCGAATCTAGGCTTCATGGTAACTTACTAAGCTGCTATCCGTTCGTAATCTGGGCTTCACGGCTCGCTGGGGATTAACTATTATCCGGTCGAATCCGGGCTTCATAGCTTGCTTTTAAGAGATACCATTATCTGTTCGTAATCCAGGCTTCGCGGTAGTCTGATACAGTTATCTGATCGTTCTCCGGGCTTCACAATATGCTGTAGAATTCAAGATACTATACGGTCGTACCCGGGCTTCATAGCTTGAGTTTTATGAGAATTTGATTGTATCCTTCCTGAAAGGTAAGGGTTAGTTGTATGTAATGCATGATATGTATCAGGCAATGATGTTCTCAAAATAAATGAGATTATGCTGTATGATGTGTATGCACGTGTCATGATGTATGGACATTCAATGTTTTTATGATATTCTCTGGCTGGGGAAAATAAATCACGGATTGCTGCTGGAGAATATGAAGAGTTTCGCTCGTTGTGGATAACGACCGAAGATGATTGGGAGAATAATTCTGCTGAGGAATATATTGGTGAGAGAATGACTATGTGGGGAAGAGATGCTTTGATGAGGATTTTCTGATCCTGGAAAAGTACCCTTGGCTGAATTACCGTTGATGGCGATGATGAACTCTGTTGGGGATGAATTTCCTGTTTGTGAAGAAATGAACTCCGCTGGGGATAGTCTTTTAGTGGCGACTTCACTTGGGATAATCTTCCAGACTCTACTGGGGATAATCTTCTAGACTCCGCCGGGGATGGTCTTCTAGACTCCGCTGGGGATAACCTTCCAGACTCCACTAGGGACAATATTTCAGTGCTGGTGATAGATAAACTCTGCTTAGGGAGACTCTTACCGACTCATTCGCGGTTGCAAGCCTCGGCTGGGGAGAATTAACACCACTGTCCTTTTCTTACTCTGCGGAGAGTGAATATGTTTTTAGTCATATTCTTCAGCTAGATCTATCCTTGTACCTGGTGAATAGAGCAACTATAAGGTCTGGACATTTCTTTTTTTGCCCCTATTTCCGATGTTACGAGTAATCGTCTTTTGTTTCGCACGTAAATATTTATGAGCAGCAATTATTGTCAAATGCATATATCAAAAAATGAACATTGGACGTTCTTGCAAAACAAAACAGAAAAAGGAAAAAAAAAATTGAAATTTCTGTGAATATGAATTGTATTGACTTTGAAGTTTGGCCTGTAAATAGGCATTTTTGTACAAGAGGCCGACGTCCTAGTAAGAGAACGCCGCCGAAATGATAGAGTTTATACAGTTTGTGAAAAACAAAGAAGAACAGCTATGTGAACAATCCCACTGGGTTCCAACTCTGCTATTGCCTTTATATCCTCGACCATCTCATCACTTTGCTACTTGGTTGAAGGTAGATCGGATTGATTAATTCCATCCGAGCTTGATAGTCAATACCGAAGTCTGGTTGCAAGGTGATTCAATGAGACATAGTGTTACGCTTTAATCCCTAATTTTTTCCTGGACCGCCCTTTCGGGTTTTCAGTCCACCGGGATACCCTTTTTTGCCCAAGCCGCCTTTTCAGGTTTTCGACTTGCCGGGTGTACAGATTTTTTAATTTTCATCCCTTATTTTTTCCCAAACCCTTTTGGTTCGCCGGGAAGCCCTTATTTTTGCCTAGGACAGTCAACCTAGCGGGTCTTTGATTATACGTAGTATTTTTCACTATGTCCGCATTGACGGGGTGAGGAAGGTCGTCACCATCCATGGTGGTTAGAATCATAGCTCCTCCCGAGAAAATGTTCTTAACCACAAATGGCCCTTCGTACATAGGGGTCCATTTGCCCATGGGATCACCTTGCGACAGTATGATGCGCTTGATTACCAGATCCCCAACTTGATACTCTTGTCATTTGACTTTCTTGTTAAATGCCTTGATCATCCACTTTTGATACGTCTGACCATGACAAATAGCAGTAAGTCTCTTTTCGTTAATTAAGTTCAGTTGATCAAGTCGGGTCTGAATCCAGTCGTCTTCGCTCAAACCTACATCCTTCATAATCCAAAGAGATGGTATCTGAACTTCAATGGGTAAAACTGCTTCCATACCATATACCAAAGAATAAGGTGTTGCCCCTGTTGACGTCCGCGCTAAGGTACGGTACCCATGAAGAGAAAATGGTAACATCTCGTGCCAGTCTTTGTATGTCACTGTCATCTTCTGCACAATCTTCTTGATGTTCTTATTAGCCGCTCCAACAGCCCCATTCATCTTCGGCCGGTAGGGAGAAGAGTTATGATATTGTATCTTGAACTGCTTGTAGAGCTCGGTGATTATTGTATTGTTGAGATTTGTACCATTGTCTGTAATGATCCTCTCTCGTACACCATATCGACAGATCAAATTGTGTCAAATAAACTATGCCACGACGTTCTTGGTCACTGTAGCAAAAGAAGCTGCCTCAACACACTTTGTAAAATAATCAATTGCTACCAGGATGAAACGATGCCCGTTGGACGTAGTAGGTCTGATCTCGCCAATCATATCGATGCCCCACATTGCAAAAGGCCAAGGAGAAGTCAAGACGTTCAAAGGAACAGGAGGTATATGCACCTTATCAGCATAGACTTGGCACTTATGATAGGTCCGAGAATGCTGATAACAATCGGCTTCCATAGTAGACCAATAATATCCTGCCCGTAGGATTTTCTTTGCCATGGTGTGTCCACTGGAATGAGTCCCGAAAGTACCTTCATGTAACTCTGCCATGATCCTTTCTGCCTCGTTCTTATCCATACACTGCAGTAAGGTCGATTCATGGTTACGCTTATACAGAATGCCATTGCTGATGAAGAACTTCACCGTGAACCTCCTCAGAAACTTCTTATCGTTAACAGATGCACCCTCGGGGTACTCTTGAGCCTCAAGATACCTCTTTACCTCATGAAACCAGGGTTTATCTCTTACCTCTTCAGTCTCGATGTCACAATAATGTGCGGGTTCGTCCAACCTCTGAATAGTAATCTGGGGAGCCTCATTGTCCCACCTGACCTTGAACATAGAAGACATGGTAGCTAGCGCGTCCGTTAACTGGTTCTCCTCTCTTGGGAAGTGTTCAAAGGTTATCTCCTCGAAGTGTGGAAGCAATGTCAATACATACTCTTTGTAAGGAATGAGATTTGGGTGCTTCGTATCCCACTCGCCTTTGATCTGACTGATCACACGAGAGAGGAATCTCCGAATACACTCAAGAACTTAATCCTTAGGTCAATAGCTGCTCGGAGACCCATGATGCATGCTTCATACTCCGCCATGTTGTTGGTGCAGTTGAAACATAATCGGGAGGTGAACGGAGTATGACATCCTTCAGGAGATATGATCACGGAGCCAATGCCATTACCTAAAGAATTTGAAGCTCTATCAAAGTACATAGACCATCATGATCCCTCCTCGGGTCCTTCATCCGGTCCAGGTTCTTCACAGTCGGTTTCCAACATGATATTCTCATCCGGGAATTCGAAGTTCATAGACTGGTAATCATCCACTGCCTGATGCGCCAGCTGATCTGCCAACATACTTCCCTTGATTTCCTTTTGGGTCGTGTATTAGATGTCATACTCAGTCAAGATCATCTGCCATCTTGCTATTCTTCCGGACAAGGCATGCTTTTTGAAGATATACTTGATTGGGTCCATCTTTGATATCAATAGAGTAGTGTGAGTCAACATATATTGTCTCAACCGGCGAGCATCCCATGCCAAAGTGTAGGAAGTTTTCTCAAGCAGTGAGTATCGGGTCTCACAGTCGGTAAAATTTTTGCTAAGGTAGTAAATAACATGCTCTTTTCGGCCAGACTCGTCATGCTGCCCCAGCACGCACCCCATTGAATTGTCGAGTACTTTCAAGTATAAGATCAAAGGTATCCCTTCAACTGGAGGCATCAGAATAGGCGGCTCTTGGAGATATTCCTTGATCCTTTCGAAAGCGGCCTGACATTCATCGTTCCATCTTACCACTTGATCTTTCTTCAGTAGCTTGAAGATCTGCTCACAAGTAGCAATCAGATGTGAAATGAAACGGGCAATGTAATTCAATCGTCCCAAAAAGCCTCTGACTTATTTTTCTGTTCGGGGAGCTGGCATCTCCTGTATAGCCTTCACCTTTGCAGGATCCACTTGAATACCTTTATCACTAACGATGAAACCCAACAGCTTACCAGACCTCACCCTGAAGGTGCACTTGTTCGGGTTTAACCTCAGCTTGTACAACTTCAACCTGTCAAATAGCTTCTGAAGATGGTCAAGATGTTCTTCCTTAATTTGGGATCAGGATATCATGTCATCAACGTAAACCTCTATCTCATGGTGAATCATTTCGTGGAATAAAGCAACCATGGCGCGCTGATACGTTGCCCCAGCATTCTTCAACCCGAACGACATGACTTTGTAGCAAAAAGTACCCCACTGCATAACGAAGGTTGTCTTCTCCATGTCTTCGGGAGCCATCTTAATCTGATTGTAACCAGAGAAACCATCCATAAAGGAGAAGACCTTATGCTGTGCAGTGTTGTCAACCAGAACATCAATATGAGGCAGAGGGAAATCATCCTTGGGACTTGCCCTATTTAGATCCCTATAGTCCATACACATACGAACCTTACCATCTTTCTTCGGCACCGGAACCACGTTGGCCACCCACTGTGGGTAAGAAGTAACAGCTAGAAAACCGGCATCAAACTGTTTCATGACCTCAACTTTGATTTTCTCAGACATCTCTTGGTGCATTCGGCGAACCTTCTGTTTCACTGGAGGACAGTCTTCTTTGGTTGGTAAGCAGTGAACCACAATATCAACATCCAACCAAGGCATATCTTCATAAGACCAGGCAAAGATCTCAACATAGTCACGCAACATCTGTATTAACCGTTGCTTAACACTAGGCTCCAAATTTGCACCTATCTTGACCTCTTTCTTGTCTTCCTCTATACCCAGATTCACTGATTCCACTGGCTCTTCATGCGGCTGTATGGCCCTCCCTTCCTGAAGTAACAGTCTAGTAAGTTCCCCAGGCACTTCAAATTCATCCTCACCTTCGTCCTCGGCTTGGTTGATCGAACTTTCGAAGTCATAACTGGCAGTAGCAGAGTCGTTATCAGTGGGATCCAGAGTGGATGTGGACCTGTATTATGAGATGTGAGTGTGTGTAATACAAATAGTTGTTTTGATAAAGTTCAAGATAGAAAAGAAAAACAAGGAGCGCAAAATTTGTAATGCAAGAAAAACTTCCAATGCTTTATTGATGATATATGGAAATGACACATAATAAGCCCTCACAAACAAAGCCACGGTGTCTCGGGCAAGGCACCGGGCTGTAAAAGTTTCACATTGTCTGTTACAAATCTCAAAACAAAAGTCTATTACTGTGTAATAAAAGAAATTGGCACGAAGTCCTTCGCCGTCCAATTGTTCAAGCCACCGTCGGTAGTCGGGTAAATCCAGCTATCGAAATCTGACTCTTCATCGTCATCTTCAATTGCATTCACTCCCTGGTCATGTTTCGGCATAGGAGCAGTTATGACATTGGGTTTCTCGGGAGCTTCAAACTCAATCTCCTTAGCTTCGATCAGATCCTGCACTTTATTCTTCAAGGCCCAGCAGTTGTTGGTATCATGCCCTGGGCTATCAGAGTGATAGGCACAGTGGGCGTTCGGATTATACAGCGGAGAGGTGGTACTGGGATTCTTCGGAGCTTCCCTTAGAGTTACCAGGTTTATCTTCAATAACTGCGGCAGAATTTGAGACAAGGTCATACTGAGTCGAGTATACTGTCTTTGTGGTCTCTCTACTCTTTGTTGATTGTTGCACTATGGGACAGCAGTAGGTCTTGATATTACCACCGCATTAACTGCATGGCGGTGCTCAGGTCGGTTTTGGCTCCTCGAGCTGTAAACGGCACTAGATTCTTTCTTGAAAGGCTTCTTTTCTGTACTTGATGAAGCACTTTTCTGTATCTTGCCACTTCTGATACCAGCCTCTACTCTCTCCCCAGTCATAATCAATTCAGTGAACCCAGACGATGAACTACCAACCAAATGATTGAAATGTGGACCAGACAAAGTCGTAAGAAACATATCCACCAACTCCCTATCAGACAGAGGGGGTTGTACTCTTCCAGCCAGATCTCTCCACTTCTGAGCGTAGTTCTTAAAACCTTCGCTCGCACCCATAGACATACCCTGAAGTTGAGTACGCGTGGGAGCAAGGCCGATATTATACTGGTATTTCTTGTAAAAAGCAGCAGCAAGGTCCTCCCAGTTGCGGACATTAGCTCCTTCCAGTTGATAGAACCATTCAAGTTGAGTCCCTGACAAACTATCTTGAAAGAAATGAACCCAGAGGTTCCTATCAGCAGTATAGGGTTGAATCTTTCTGACGTATGAGCGGAGGTGTAGCTTTGGGTAGGACACTCCATCATACTTAGCAAATACAGGAGCCTTAAAATTGTATGGGATCACCACCCCAGATGCTAGCCCCGGATCTCCAAAGTCCAAACCGGGAACCTTCTGAATCTCCATGGCACTCATACGGTCTTCAAGTTGTTTGTACCTGTCCTCAGTATGAGGGTACTGGTCTTCATCAAAATCAGTGTCATTGTCAGAAACCACAGGGCTAGGACATTTCCTTTCCTCTTGATTCTCTCCTCCTCCAGATGAATGAGACAAATCAGTTTCCTATCGCAAATTGTTCCCGAATCTGCGACCCATATTCAGCAGAACCACCTTCTTCTTCTTTTCCCTGTCCTTCAAGATGAGAGTCTTCAAATCTTGCTGCCCTTTGGCCAGGTTCAGGAACATTTCCTGAAACTGAGCATTCTGAGCTTGAAGAGCCTTAATAGCTTGATCAGTAGGTGTTTCAGAAGACATGTTGTGCTGAAATAAACAACGAAAAAGATAAGAAACCTGTAAGGGTACCTGTAATGAGGTGCATGGTAATGGAATGCATATGAAATGATTTCGAAGACTTTAGGGAGATTCAAATTTTTAAACCAAAATAAAACACACTTTATTAGATTAAAACTTGAAACAATGTTTGACAATGCCTTTAAGGCGTTACAAAAGAAATACTGAAAAGCAAATCTAAAATAGAAACAATAAAAGTCATCAGAACTCCCATGGTCGTTTTCCCTTCGTGCTAACATAATCGTTGATTGTCCTTTCATTCTCAAGCTTCCTTGTAAGCTTCAGGATCTTTCTCTCCTGCTCATGATACTTCTCTCTGTAGGTATCCCTTTCTTCCTTTAACTAGATCCAAGATCTCTTCAATGCCCCCAGATCAGTAGGCATATAGGGATGGAGGACTGTATAAGGAACACCTTCTTCATCAGTATGCTCTACAATCACCGGCAAAACAGCTTCATATGGCATTCCCAGCTTTTGAGCACGGGCTCGAACCCACTGGAGATACGTTTGCATTGGGAGAGAAGTCTTTATTCCTAGCTCATGTGGGTCAGACCTGTTTACCCCACCCCAAGCTCATATAAACCTGCGGCGATGTCCCTCAACATCCCCCTTGTAGTCAAAGACAATGTCTATAAGCAGCAGCTCATGAGGGTCGTCTCTCCGAGATCATCCAAACTGTCATAAGGCCAAACAAGGATTATAGGTTATTCCTCCTCTAATTCCAAGCAATGGAACATTGGGGTATTCCCCACACGGATCAATGACAGCTACCCTTTCCATATCTTTAGAACTTCAAAGGATGTCCGTATAAGCAAGGGACATAATTCTGTAAGCCCAACCTACACCTTCCTTATTCTTCAATACAGATTTGGGGAGGTGAGAAATAAACCACCTTGCCAGCAGCGGTGTACAACACATGAGAGTTCCCCTTCTCCGAACAGTATGGGTATAAAGAGTGTGCAGAATATCACCCAAGAGAGTAGGCACTGGGTTACGAGACATAAAGATCTTGACTGCGTTCACATCGACGAAAGAATCTGTATTCGGGAACAGAACCAAGCCATAGATGAGGAGATCCAGGATGTCTTCAAATGCTTGAAAGTCCAAACTATCCCAGAACTGTTGAGCTTGATCGATCAAAAACTTAGTCAAGAAACCTTTAACCCCGCTCTGAATCTCCCAGTTAGATACTACATCAGCCATTTTAAGATGTAGGGCTGAAGCAATATCCTCTGGCCTAGGAGCTATCTCCAAACCTATAAAGGGTGTCTGCTCTAGAATAGATATACCCAGTAAATCAGAAAACTCCTCCAAAGTAAGGACTAACTGATAGTCTGGGAAGGTGAAACAGTGATGCAACGGGTCAAAGAACCGGAACAGGACGCTCATCATTTGCTCATCCAACTTTGAAGTGACCAGGCTAAGGAGATGACCATGTCTTCTAACAAAGGAAGAAGTATCAGGAACTTTTGAAACTAACTCTCTGAGCTGAGCAGGTATTTACACGAAGCTGACTCGAATGGTATTTCTGCGCATAGAAGCCATGATCTGCAAAACAGAACAAAGATGAATCCCCCCGGTCTTTGAAATGGTTAGTCTAATGAAATATGCATGCGATGTCATGATGCAGGATGTCATGATAAAAACACACCATAGGTATCACAGATAGCAAACATGGTAAGGGCAAACAAGTCACACAATAGCCCTTAAATTTCAGGCTGGCATGGAGTTTAGGTACTACCCTCTTGCAGTTTAGTTGGTTCAACCTGTCCTAATAATAGTAACCGTGTTCTAGAGGTTCTCAATATCACTGACCATCCTCCATCGGTCATAGTTACAGCTCACGCAATCTTTTCTTACGGCCGGAACCATCGCGAGAGTATGGTCTCAATGAGTGTAGCATCTTGCTACTTTCTATGGCCAAGTTGGTCAATTATAGGTTCTAAGGTCAATTGATTCTTAATGACCCATATAGCAGCCCCATACTCTCCTTGTTCCTCCACAAGGGATATCGGTACCAACTAATGTGCCACATCAACGTAGCTACTGCTTCAACCGTATCGGTCTGCGTCGTACAGTTCCCTCACAGTCTATTGCTACTTACCTAAAAGGTATCCCCAGATCCAGGTTAGGATCTATAGTAACTCCGATACAAAGCCCACAAAGATAAAGCAAACAAATCAAACAATTGAAAACAATATGATGAACTAATCCTAAGGTACACCCCACTTATTAACGTTCCCCAGCAGAGTCGCCAGTTCTGTGATACGGTGGCCAGAATCGGGATTGTTTTTAGGAATGCTGGTTTGTGTTTTGCGTTTGTGTTTGCAAAATGTTGCGGTAAGCAAGAGTCGCCACCGACTTTTATTTTATCCAACAAGGAAAGGAAAAAAGCACAGAAAAATTCCTTTTTCGAAATATTTCTGAGTACGGGGGATAGATTATAGAAAGGGAAGGTATTAGCACCCTTTTTATCCGTAGTTATCTACGGGCTCTTAGGTACTTGCTCATCATTTTCAAAATTGCTTCTTTGTGTGCTTGTGTGTTTTGAAAAGTTTTTGTTTTAACTTCGATTTAACTCTTGCTTCTGTCTTCAAGAGTGTAATGAAGTGTTTTTGAAAACTTTGTTTGTAAAGGAGTGTAAGTGTGAAAAACTTTGTTTTGTTTGAGCAAGTACTTAAGAACTAATCTACCTACTCGAAAAAAGAATCGTTCTATGTTTGTTTCCTTTAGACAGCGTTATCCCACTATTAGTGAGTAGGTAGCACCGTCGTTGGAGTTTTGAGGGTCAATTCGAAAAAGGGACGTACGGTCACTAAAGCAATGTTAGGACGTCTTAGTAATAACCCTAATGTCTTAGATCAATTATCTGAGGCAACAATTCCGAGGCAACCTTTCCGAGGAAACTTTGATCTTTGGACAAAAGGACGACCACTAAAGCATCCTATACTCAATGACCGTTTACCGAAGGCAACCAAGTGGGAGTGTACCCTAGGAGTACGCATGTACGAGTGATTCAATTTCAGATTATTTATCTTTGCACATATTAGGGTTATCTAACCGTTTTAAAGTTGATCATACATTCTTGTCATGCATTCCTATATCATACATCTAACAGTTTATATTTTGCGGAATTTAAAGTGCGGAAATTAAACTACGCTATTACAAGGCTTCGGGTATTTACATAGCCAAAAACAAACCCTTGAAAAATAAAGCGGAAAATGAAAATAGAAGTCCTAATTAACTATTATAACTTGTGGGCAGTTACATCAATATGGTAAATAATAAAACAATAAAGCGTGCGCGATGAGATTAAGATTGCGAAGAAATTTGGGTTTTGACCCCTCTAACCTAATTAAAAGAAAAATTGTTTTTTTTGTTGTTTTTTAATTATTTTTAAGAAAAGAATTAGGTTTTCTAAATTAAATGACAAATTAATTAGTTAATTAAATTAATTAATGAAAATAATTACATGGCCTGTTTTGTGGTTTTTGGTTATTTTTAAGAAAAAAGAAAATATAATTAAGTTTAGACAAAACCCTAATTTTCTAATTATTTTTAATTATTTACAAAAGGAATTAAAGTTATCTAATATTAACAACCTAATTTAATTAATTTAATTTTTTTGATAAAAAATAAAATCTAAACCTAAATTTGATAAGTATTATTTTTTTATGATTTTTTGATAAAAGAAAATAATTGATTTGTTAGTAAAATAAAATAAATAAATTAAATGAAATAAAATATAAAAGAAAGGGAAAAAGAAATTTGGGCCTGCATTCAGTAGTTTGAGGAGGTGCAAATAGCAAGCTTTTAGCCCAGGCCCAAAAGGTGTCCACGTTGACTGGCACGACCACATGCTTTGAGTTGACTAGGCTTCATGGTGTTCTCCCCTTGATGGCCCTTGGATCTGGCCATCTGGCCACTTGGCAGACCGGATCATGAGGGTGTATGGTAGCCCTTGGCTTTGGGTATGCGCTGGATTATTTGAAAGAAAAATACATGAAGAAAGTAGGGGACCTGGGATTCGAACCCAGGCCCCATGGGACGTTCCAACGCTTGGCAACCAGCTGAGCTAACTGTTCTTTTTGTACATGAAATAAATAATAATAACAATATACAAAAACAAGAATTAGTGGAGGATAACAAAAAAACGCGCACCAGAAGTTTGAATGGACCAATGGTTGCTTGCCAGCTAGTCGTCTTCAACCCTGTTCCGTTGGTAAAAGTTCCAAACTTTTACCTACGGACGTTTATCCGTAGCTACAAGTCCTGCAAATCTCAAAACTCAACATAAGCGTGATAAATAAAAACGAAGGCCATGGACAGCTTCGTCTGGACCTATTGAGTTCATTGGTGGCCCTTTCATGGCCCAATTTTGCCTGTAAACAAAACTCCTAAATCGAACCATAAAACCCTAGCTATGGCGAAATCTTATACAAGCAATGAAAATGCAATCAAATGTTACAGGAAGCTTGCAAACATGATGGTGATCAAGAATATATCATTAATTCATGCTATCAATGTCTAAATCATGCAAACCGAATTCAAGAAATAAGCAATGTCGTGATGGACTTACAGTGAGATATAGGGCTTGGGAACGCTTGTTCTTGATTTCTTTTGCTTGCTAGGGATCCCAGGAAGAGATTGGAATGGTCCAAGGGTCTTGAATTGGCCTCTAAGTAGGAATTCGATTCACCACTTTTTCTTGTTTTTTCCAAGTTTTGTTCTTGATCACACGCCTCCTTCTCTAGCCTCTTTTGGTCTGCATTGGTTCTATATGTATTGAGGAGTGAATTAGGGTTGAAAACCTGGCCTCAATCTTCCTCCATCAATGTCCTTGATCTTGATTTGATACACCTAGAACATCTTTCTAAAATTAGTCCAATCTAATATTTTTGTGCACCTCAGGCCTTTACACGAATTTGATCTCATGCTAGCTGGATATTAAGACGTGAATCATGTAAAAAATCTTGAGTTTTCAATATTTTGGATTTTCTATGATTTGTTTTGATTTAAAATGATTTAATTCAAATCAAAATCAAAATAAATAATAAAAATAAGATGATGACAAGTGGCAAGGGCTAGGGATCATGGACAATGTTTCCAACTCAAAACAAGGAAAAAAGATTGGGCCCATTTGGCAAAATTTGAAGTTTTATGCATAGTTGACTTTTGGCAATTTTGCAAAAAAGGTCAACTTCACCAATGCATAACTTCCTCAATTTTGACTCTTTGAAGGTGTTCTTGGACTTTTTAGAAATATTGAGATGTCCTATAAGCAATACTTTTGGTCTCATCTCAATTTTATATTCCATTCTCATGTATGGAGCTTTGATAAAAAAGGTGTTTTTGTTGACTTTTCAAAATGACCTATAATGTCCCAATTCATAAATTCTTGTGAGTGCATATTTTGAACTTGGGAGATGAAGATGGATTGTATAGCATGGCATCCTCTTCAAAATGAGATTTGGATGGGTCATTTCTCATAAAGTATGAGAAAGTTATGCTTGGTCAAAGTTGAGTTGACTTTTCCTACAAAACCCTAATTTAGCAACTTTTGATTCTTGATGAATTATGAGCAATCCTTGATGAATCATGATCAACCCTTGATCAAATGATGAAATATACTTCAAAATGAGGATGGTAACAAAAAATATTGAAGTTTGACTGTATGTGGGCCACAGTTTACTTTTGCCCTAGCACGGTCGATTTTCAGGCCTTTGAGCAATTGACTGAGCAAACTTTCTCTGCAAGGCTTGAAACTTGACATGGATGATTTTGAGAACATATTAGGACAATGGTGAGAATTTGGGATCCCTTGGACTCAAGTATCTTGATGCAATATGAAACCCTAATTTGAGGTAGACTGCCTTAGGAGAGAGCTTGTCTGGTTAACCCTTGGACTACCTTGAGCAACTTGAAGATCTTTCTTAAAATGTTTTGAGAAAAATGGGAGGGAAAATTTTGGGGTACAACAGAGCCTGTTAAGGAGGGAGAAGTTCCATACACTATCCTACATCCTGACATGCCCACATCTCTTGAAGACCTACAAAGGGATTAGATACAGCTCAAAGGAGAGCGTGATACTTTTGAAGCCCAATTATACGCAAGTGAGAAGAAGGTTTTAGAACTCACTAGGCTACTTCATGAGGAGCAGACTCTAAATGCCTACATTGCGCCAAAGAGGATACGCACTACTTTTTTATCTTAGAGTGTTGTATTATTTTGCCCAAGGGGCATTGATGTACTCAAACTCTATCTTATTAATATAACGTGTGTTTCTCTTTTGTTTTAAACGAACTTGAATCTTCTAAAATCCTTGAAAATATTACATATGCACATATCATTCATCATAACATAAACAGGTCTTTGCAACAAGTTTCCTCATCTCTCTACTGTTTATTTCAGTAATATGGATCTCGAACAGACAGTCAAAGATCTTCAAGCTCAAAACATGCAATTTCAACAGTTACTCACAACCTTGGCCAAAGGACAAGAGGAGCTGAAGACTCTGTTGGCAAAAGAGAAAAAGAAGAAAGAGAAGAAACCAATCGGTGTTGTAATCATGGGGAGAAGGTTTCAAGGAAAGGCTAGAAGAGCCTTGAATTTTCCAGCAACATCTGATGAAGGGGAAGGGAAAGGAAAAGAAACAGCAGTTTCGTCAGAATCTGAAGAGGAGGAGGAAGAGTAAGATTACTCCGAGGAACAGTATCCTCCAGCGGATGATAAATACCGACATCTTGAAGAGCGTCTGAATGCTATGGAAATAAAGAGGGTACTAGGTCTAAACTTTGAAGAATTGGGGCTAGTGTCGGGAATTGTGATCCCACCAAAGTTCAAAGTGTCGTTATTTGCAAAATATGATGGGGTGTCATGTCCTAAAATGCACCTCCGATCATACGTGAGAAATATTGAGCCGCACTCCGCCGACAAAGACTTATGGGTGCATTTTTTCCAAGATAGTTTATCCGGAACACAACTCGATTGGTTTTACCAATTAGAAAGGGCCGACGTCCACAACTGGGAAGATCTCGCCGTAGCTTTCTATAAACAATACCAGTATAATGCAGATTTGGTGCCCACCCGTACTCAACTTCAGAGTATGGCTATGGCTTCAAATGAGGGTTTCAAAGATTACACGCTGAAATGGAGAGATCTAGCTGGAAGAGTGCAACCCCCTCTGTCTGAAAGGGAGTTAGTGGATATGTTCTTGGGCACTCTATCGGGCCCTTTCTTCAACCATTTGATTGGGAGCTCATCTGCTAGGTTTACAGAGTTAATATTAACCGGAGAAAGGGTAGAAGCTGGTATAAAAAATGGAAAGATTCAGAAGGATTCATCTACCTCTACAGCTGTGAGAAAGCCTTTCACTGGGAAGAAGGAGGTATTTGTTGTCTATTCATGAAGGAATTAAGGAAGAGCTGAACATCGACCAATGGTGGGGGCCGTTATGATCCCAAAGCCTACATCTGATCAACCAAGAAGTAACCAACCGAGGGTGGAAAGGCCAGTCCGGCAATTCACCGGGATTAATATGACTCTAGCCCAGGTTTTACCACATCTTCTGAATTTGAATATGGCAACTTTAAAGGAGGCCCCAAAGAATCCCAACACTGCGTCCCCTCATTATCACCCAAATGCCAGATGCGCATACCATTCTGAAAGTCCGGGTCACGGCACTAACAACTGTTGGGCCCTGGAAAAAAAATTCAAGACCTTATAGATGCGAAAGAAGTTGAGTTTGACACACCTGAGAAACCAAATGTCATTTCCACTCCGATGCCTAGGCATGGTCACAACACCAATGCTATCGAGGAAGATTTGTTTATTACCACAGTGGATGAACTCTTGACACCGCTCCTAATCATTAAGATAAACTTGTTGAAAGCTGGTATATTCCCAGGTTGTAATGAAGACTGCCATCTTTGGTTATCCTCATCAATTGTTTGCCCTCTGTTGAAGACAGGCATTCAACGCCTAATAGACAATCAAGAAATTCTATTTGAAAATGCTCCTATTTTACCTATTCCTGTTGAAGATGTTTCAATTATAACCATCTCCGCCAATCCTTCCAGGGTCCCCAAAAGACCCGTTAGGATTACATTGGTTCCAAAAACTAATCCTCTTAAAATCAAAATGCCTGGGCCGGTCCCGTATGAATAAGATAAAATAGTACCGTGGAATTACGGTGGAGAAATCTACTACCATGGTATCAAGCAAGATGGACTGACTGCCGAAGAAGTGAGCTCCGAAGAAGAAGACTCCGACATTAGCAATATTGCCGGAACCAGTAAGATTACCTGTAGTGGTAGAATCTTCTCTCCAGAAATCGCCCCTCCAAAGGCAGTTTTTGGACCCGTGGCTGCTCCAAAGGTTACCTCCATACCAATAATCATATCCGCAAGTACTCCTATTAACAAAGACGACACCACCCCTGCTGTTATCCCTACTAATACTTCTGCTACTGATGTTCGAGGAAAAGGTATTCAAGAAGAGCCTGTCCGGACAAAGGCTCAACCACTGACCATCCCCGAAACCTCCAAGAAGGAAATGGAGGAGATCCTGAGAATAATAAAGAAGAGTGACTATGACGTGGTTGAACAGTTGGGGCAAACTCCCTCCAAGATCTCCATGCTAGCATTGCTGCTATGTTCTGAGGCACATGCGAAAGCTCTGGTGAAGTGTCTGAAGACAGCCCATGTGCCATAAGAGACATCCGATGACCAATTCCAAGATTGTGTGGCCAGCTTGACAGCTGATAATGGCCTAGACTTCTCTGATGCTGACCTGACACCAAGAGGGAGAAAACACAACGAGGCATTACATGTCTCTGTGGAGTGTATAGGAACAACTCTGGCCCATGTCGGTATACACTGGCTCGTCTTTGAACGTCTTACCGAAGAAAGCTCTCGACAGATTGGATTGCAAAGAACTGACATTGAAACCCAGTAACATAGCCGTGAGAGCATTTGATGGTTCAAAGAGGATGGTCCACGGGGAGGTGTACATCCCTATAAAAGTGGGAACTCAGACTTTCAACTCAACTTTCTATGTAATGGACATCCGCCCCTCTTACTCTTGTATGCTAGGACGGCCCTGGATCCATAGTGCTGGTGTTGTCACCTCTACACTACACCACATACTGAAATAACCGATCCATGGAAAGATTATCACTGTCCACGGAGAGGAAGAGTACATGATTAGCCACCTAAATTCTTTCTGATATGTGGAATTTGATGGCGAGTTCATTGAAACTCCTTTTCAACATTTCAAAGAAGTCTCTCAAGAGGTAGCAGTAACCAAGACGGTATCCTCGATCCCTAAGATCACAAGACCTCCGCTTCAGATGTCATCTCTAAAGGACGCCAAGGCAGTAGTAGATGAGGGTGGATGCACCATCTGGGGGCAGCTTCCAGACATTCTGTATAAATCTGACAGGTTTGGCTTAGGGTTTACTTCAAGTGCTAAGGAGGCTGTGCGCCATGCCCGTGCTAGAGGGCCACCTTTAAATATTAGCAACTAAGAGGTCAACACAGTGGAAGACATTGAAGAAGATGGCATCTTGGAGGATTGGATATTTCCTACTGTCAACGGAGGACTTCGCAATTGGGAAGCCAAAGACTTTGTTCCAATAACTTTCATCTCTCAGTAATTTATCTTTTACATTTCTGTTGGACTTGTAATATTCACAAACAATTCGTACGTTTTCAACCTTGTGTCTTACCCGAGGCGCAATGGTCCATTTGTAATGGTTTTTATTTCATGTTCATATAACATTCAATGAATCATGGACGTTTTTCACATACAAACTTTTTGTGCTCATTGTCTTTCTTTTACATTTATTGTTTAAAGATGGCTATAGCCTTACACACACCCACACTCACAAATGCAGGTACCCCTCCATTCCGGATCCCATGGGTAACGATACTGCTATGACCTTTAGTGACTCTGAAGATCTAATCTACCAAGCTGAAGACGAAGGTGAGGAAGATTGTGAAGTTCCAGGGGAATTGGCCAGACTACTACAACAAGAGGAAAGAGCTATTCAGCCTCATGAGGAACCGTTGGATACAATTAACTTGTGTACCGAGGAAGATAAAAAGAAAATCAAAGTGGGTGCCAATCTAGAGCCGAGTGTCAAGGAGCGTCTAATTCAGCTATTGCATGATTATGTTGAGATCTTTACCTGGTCATATGAAGACATGCCAAGACATGATACAGACATCGTGGTACATCGTCTTCCAACAAGAGAAGGTTGTCCACCAGTGAAACAGAAAGTCCTCCGCATGAGACCTGACATGTCAGAGAAGATCAAAGCGGAAGTCATGAAATAATTTAATGATGGGTTCTTGGCTGTCACTTCCTATCCTCAATGGGTTGCCAACATTGTTCCCGTGCCTAAAAAGGACGGCAAAGTACAAATGTGTGTGGATTATAGAGATTTAAACAGGGCTAGCCCTAAAGATGATTTTCCACTTCCCCACATCGATATCCTGGTTGAAAATACGGCCCAACACAAAGTATTTTCCTTCATGGATGAATTCTCAGGTTATAACCAAATCAAAATGGCACCTGAGGACATGGAGAAAACTACATTTGTCACACAATGGGGCGCATTCTGTTACAAAGTGATGCCATTCGGACTGAAGAATGTTGGGCAACCTATCAACGTGCCATGGTGGCTTTATTTCATGATATGATACATCATGAGATAGAGGTCTATGTAGATGATATGATAGCCCGACCACAAACTGAAGAGGAGCACCTTGACCACTTGCAAAAGTTGTTTGAGAGATTTAAGGAGTACAAACTTAGGTTGAATCCAAACAAATGCACATTCGGAGTCTGGTCCGGTAAACTCCTAGGTTTTTTTGTCATCAACAAAGGCATCGAAGTTGATCCTGCCAAGGTTAAAGTGATACAAGAAATGCCTGCTCCTCGTACTGAGAAGGAAGTCAGAGGATTCTTGGGACGCCTGAACTATATTGCCCGATTCATTTCTCACCTAACAGCTACTTGTGAACCAATATTCAAACTGTTGAACAAAGATCAAGTAGTCAGATGGAATGATGAATGTCAGATTGCTTTTGACAAGATCAAAGAGTACTTACAAGAGCCTCCTGTTTTGATGCCACCAGTCGAGGGAAGACCACTGATCATGTATCTGACCGTCTTAGAGAACTCAATGGGGTGTGTATTGGGGCAGCATGACGAGTCTGGCCGAAAAGAGCACGCTATTTACTACCTGAGCAAAAAGTTTACCGACTGTGAAACCAGATATTCACTTTTCGAGAAAACTTGTTGCGCTCTGGCATGGGCTTCTCGCTAGCTAAGACAGTATATGTTGACTCATACTACTTTATTGATATCTAAGATGGATCCGATAAAGTACATCTTCGAAAAGCCTGCTCTGTCTGGGACGATAGCTAGATGGAAAATGATCCTAACAGAATATGACATACAGTACACTACCCAAAAAGCTATAAAGTGCAGTGTGCTAGTTGATCATCTTGCTCATCAAGCTGTAGAAGATTATCAGTCCATGAAGTTTGAATTCCCAGATGAAGACATCATGACATTAGACAACTGTGAAGAAATCAGACCATATGACGGACCTGAGCAAGGATCCCAATGGACCCTATTATTTGATGGAGCATCCAATGCACTCGGTAATGGTATCGGCGTTGTACTCATATCTCCGGAAGGGTGGCATACTCCCTTTACTTCCAGACTTTGTTTCAACTGTACGAACAACATGGCGGAATACGAAGCATGCATCTTTGATCTCAAGGCTGCCATAGACTTAAGAATCAAGTATTTAGATGTGTTCGAAGATTCAGCTTTGGTCGTCAGTCAGATCAAAGGAGAATGGGACACTAAGCACCCAAACCTTATCCCTTACAAAGAACATGTTTTAATATTTCTACCACATTTTGAGAAGATTACCTTCGAGCATTTCCCGCGAGAAGAAAATCATCAAGCAGATGCTCTAGCCATAATGTCATCTATGTTTAAACTTAATTGGGATAACGAGGCTCCCCAGATCACCATCGAACGAATGGATGAACCAGCATACTGTCACGAGATTAATATTGAAGAGGTAGTGGACCAGCCTTGGTTTCATGAAGTCAAGAGGTATCTCGAGGCTTAGGAATATCCAGAAGGCGCTTCAATCAATGATAAAAAGTTCTTGAGGAAGTTCTCTGCTAAGTTCTTCCTAAGTAATGGCATCCTGTACAAACGCAATCACGACTCCATTTTACTTCGGTGTATGGATAAGATTGAGGCTGAAAAGATCATGGCTGAATTACATGAAGGTACCTTTGGCACTCACTCCAGTGGGCATACAATGGAGAAGAAAATCCTACGGGTAGGCTATTATTGGTCTACCATGGAAGCGGATTGCTATCAACACTCTCGGACCTGTCATAAATGTCAAATTTATGCTGACAAGGTGAACGTACCTCTGGTTCCTCTGAATGTCTTGACGGCTCCTTGGCCCTTTGCTATGTGGGGAATCGACATGATTGGAGAGATCAAGCCTACGACCTCCAATGGACACCGCTTCATTCTAGTGGCCATTGACTATTTTACAAAATGGGTCGAAGCAGCTTCCTTTGCATCCGTTACTAATAATTTTGTTGCCCGCTTCATCAAGCAGAATCTCATTTGCTGGTACGGTATCCCAGAAAGGATCATCACTGTTAATGGCACCAACCTTAACAATACTATGATCACCACCTTGTACGAGTAGTTCAAGATTCAGCATCACAATTCATCCCCCTATCGGCCAAAGATGAATGGTGCCATCGAAGCTGCAAATAAAAACATTAAGAAGATCATACAGAAAATGACAGTCACCTACAAGGACTGGCATGAGATGCTACCATTTTCTCTCCACGGGTATCGCACCACGGCTCGCACATCAACTGGGGAAACACCCTATTCTTTGGTTTATGGCATGGAGGTTGTCTTACCTATCGAGGTTCAAATCCCCTCTTTGAGAATTATGAAGGATGCAGGTTTGAATGAGGACGATTGGATCTAGACTCGACTTGATCAACTAAACTTAATTGATGAAAAGAGAATTATTGATGTTTGCCATGGTCAGATGTATCAAAAACGGATGATCAAGGCTTTCAACAAGAAAGTCAGACGCCAAGTATATCAAGTTGGATATCTAGTGATCAAGCGCATCGTCTTGCCACAAAGCAATCCCAGGGGCAAATGGACTCCTGCCTATGAAGGGCCATTTGTAATCAGGAACATATTCTCCGGTGGAGCAATGATCTTGACCACCATGGATAGTGACGACCTGCCACACCCTGCGAACGCGGACATAGTCCAAAGATACTACACATAAAAGACCCTCTAGGTTGACACACCTAGGAAAAACAAGGGCATCCCGGAGAACCAAAAGGTTCGGGCAAAAATTAGGGATAAAATAAAAAATCTGTACACCTGGCAAGTTGAAAACCTGAAAAGGAGACTTGGGCAAAAAAGGGTTTCCCGGTGGGCTGAAAACCCAAAAGGGCGATCCAGGCAAAAGTAAGGGAATTAAAGCGTATGACTATGTCCCGTCGGATCACCTTGAGGACAACCTCTTGACTTCCACTGACAAACTCAGAGTTTCTGATCAATTCAATCATCTTCGAAAGAAGCAACAAATAGACAAGATATTCGGAGATACGAAGGCAATAGTAGAATGGGAACCCCATGGGATTATCACACATAGCTATATTTCTTTGTATAAAGTTTTTCTTGCTTTTTATGGCATCATTCTCTTACTAGAACGAATGTCTCCTTTGTACAAATACTTATTCAAAGTTAAATACAAAGATATCTCTTTAAAGTACAGAAAACTATTTGCTGTTTTTCTTTACATTTGTGTTTTATTTACAAAAACGTCCAATGATTCATTAATGAACATATGCATTTGAAAATAATTACTGTTTACAAATAAACAAAGTGAGAAAGACAATTAATGATAAGTTGAAAGAGCCAAAAAATGTCTCTACGCTTTTTCATAAGCAATCTCCATAATGCATCATTTAAATCCCCAGCAGAATAAACTTCAAATTATTAATCCCCAGTAGAGATCGTCAAATTTCTCAGGATTCCTCAAAGCAATATGTGGCCTTTCCCTCACAGACGAATTTTTTCCAGTACTTCAAACTTCAAGACATGAAGAACCCATATATATCCCCAATAGCTTTCATGGATTTATTTTCCTCAATCAGGCAGCAATACAGCAAATCAGCTTACATGCGCATACATTACATCCATATGTCATAAACATTGACAAAGACAAATACATTGCATCATACATCGCATGCGACATAACTCTGTGTTTCAGCTAACATTTTACTCTTTGCAGGATAAGATTAACAGCTTCCATTAACAATATTCAATCATGATACAGTTCAGATACGCCCCAGACACGGATGCCATTCTGATACTCATTCAGATTCAGTCTTCAGATACAGTTCAGATACGCTTCTGACGCGGATGCCATTCTGATACTCATTCAAATTCAACTTTTAGATACAGTTCAGATACACTCCTAACACGGACGCCATTCTGATACTCATTCAGATTCAGACTTCAGACACAGTTCAGATACGCTCTAAACACGAATGCCATTCTGATACTCATTCAGTTTCAGTCTTCAGATACAGTTCAGATACGCTCTTGACACGGAGGCCATTCTGATACTCATTCAGTTTCAGTCTTCAGATACAGTTCAGATACGCTCCTGACACAGACGCCATTCTGATACTCATTCAGATTCAGACTTCAGACACAGTTCAGATACACTCCTGACGCGGATGCCATTCTGATACTCATTCTTTCAGCTTACAAATTACAATGCCAGTAATCACTTTTGGATGGCATCTTTAAGCCCATCTCTAACAACTTTCTATCATCTCTCCAAATGGCATCTCTAAGCCCATTCCCCCAACCATCACATCACTGAGTGCAAATTTTTGGGTACTCTAGTGTCTAATCATCTTCCACCTTCGAGTCACGACTGGCAAAACATGCCAATATAACTTTTCAGGTTTAAGAAGATTGAACAGGGGCAACTGTTGTACTCCAAAATTTGCCCTCTCGTGTCTCAAGGATTCTTAGAATTACTTCAATCAAGTTTCAAGCCTCAGACCACATTTTCTAAGAAGAATCATTCAAATTATCAAAAAGGGGGGGCAAAATGAGCAAAATTGAAGTTTCTGCTGGAAAAGTCAACCTAATGCTAAAAAAGTCAAACTTTGACTTTTTGATCAAATTTGAGTCCCAAAAATCACATTATGTCAATACATCCCAAAAAAATGAAATGTGATCATCAAAAATCAAGAGAATAAAAATCCAGCTTTTACAAGACTTTTAAATTTTCTAAGTATTTTCTATACTTGGTTAATTTCATTTGCTCCATGGCATTTTACTACAATTCCGATTAATTCAAAATGATGCAAGTAATTCAAGTTATTACAATGTGACATTTTTCAAAATTACAAATTCTAAAACTATGTCTTGATTAAAACCTTGTCACAATATTTTTGCCTTTGACATAATGTGCACAAGACCAAATTTGTGACATGCTACAAACTATGTTGTCCAAAGTTGAAGAAAATATGATATGTCACATTGCCACAACACCCTATGCTGCCCTACAAGAAAGCTTGTGCCATGCTACATCCTAAGTATGCATGCTGCCCAATACAGTCCAAAACTGCTCTATACAGTCTGTCCAAGCCTGCACCACAACAACCCCAAAATTGCATCAAAATGGCAAAGGAAAATTGTGTGCAGAAAGTATCAAAGCAGTAGGCAAAAACAATTCAAAATGACTTATTTGTTTTCCCCCCAAAACCACAGTCAAGGGGTCTACAAAAAGAGGACTGTCTCATAAGACAAGGAGGTTGGATTTTTAAGAGAAGTTAAAAATTTTCTAGAGAGAAGATAGAGAGTTTTGTTGAGCAGAAAAACAATATTCTGTGCAACTCTGACTCATTTTCTAAACAAAAACTGCTCTTGTTCAAAACAGAAACCCAATCCATTGCTCCACCATACAAACTCTTCCTCAAAGGCTGTCCAAACATAACCAAAAAAAACTGTCCCTGTAGTGTTGTTCATCCCTATCCTCGAAACACCAAAAACATTACAGTATAGTCCAGCTTAGTTTCAACAGTCCAGAGTAGCTTTCTGGGGATTCATTGAGGTCCTCATCACATTTGGAAAAACATTCATATTTAAAACAGACAGTGCAGTCCAGAGGTAAGTCTTCTTGACTTGATATCTCTTCATACATCATTAATGATTTGTTTATTTTAAAGACAAGATGTAATACTTTAATATCTTTTTGAACTAGTCATCTGCACCTTGTTTAGGCTTATTCAATCATTTGTTGTTCATGTTTATACATCATATGCCATAAGCTAACCTGTACATTCAGTAAAATAATGTTTAAGGCAGAAAAATACAGCATGTATCGACACATACCATCATGTATCGACCCGTCCTAGTGAAAAAACAGGGTATGAGTCGACACATAACCCTTATGAGTCGACCCATACTGAGTTCAGGTCACAGAGCATAAGCTAGAAGGGCTTATGAGTCGATACATACGCGTTTTGCATCGATACAAGAAGGGTGCACGAGTCGACACATCCCATTATGTGTCGAATCATACTGAGTTATTTTGTTTTGCAGGAGCATGGAAAAGCTATGTGTCGATGCATAGCAGCATGGGTCGACACATAGTGGTCCAAAATGCATTTCTTCCTATATTTTGCACTGTTTTTACATTATCTTTGTTGTTGTTCGATATGGTTGTAATATTTTGGTTTCTACCTCATCCCCATTATTAATTTGTACCCCCATCCCCCTAATATGATGTAATAGCTTAGATTTTACTTTTCACATTTTACTTGCTTTTCGTGTATTGCTAGTAAATAGGATGCATGGCAAGATAAAATCAACAAATAGACGACTTTCAAATACAAAAATAAAACGTATGAAAACTAACACACTTGCACACTAACACCTCTAGGGAAATATCACTTTGTCGCCGTTCGGAAAATAGTCATGTCCCTCGAATATGAAGCGTTTTAAGCAAAGACCCTTCGATAAAAAAGATCGTAGTCCCTCGATGACCCTCGATATTACCTTCGGTAAAACGATCTAGTCCCTAAACGACATTGCAAAGTGTCTCATAAGTTGCTTTCTATGACTATACAAACGTCCCATACTCGTCCCTTCACATCCAACGATGGAACTTCTTACCAAAACAATGGTAAGATAGCGACATCTAAAGGAGAAGGAAAAGCACATTGAAGACCTTTTGAGTAGGTAGTTTCGCTCTTAGTTACTCGCTTGCTCACAACTACAAAAAACACTTTTATACACCAACACTCTCATTTCAAAGCATTTTCAAAAAATAAAAAACATTTTGTATACGTTCTTATAGAGACGAGAACCATTGCAAAATAGCTTTCCGAAAACCACTTTCCAAATCACAATCCACAAGTACACCTTTGAACTATCTTTTGAAACAAAACTTTGTATACGTTCTTATAGAGACGAGAACCATTACAAGGATATTTTCAAAATACTTTCAAAAGCCCACATCACAAAGCACATTCAAACAAAAGCAAGTTGATCTAGTGAGTAACTAAGAGCCCATGGAAAACCATGGATGAAAAGGATGCTAATACCTTCCCTTTTCAAAATCTACCCCCCGAACTCAAGAAAACATCTCTAAAGGTCTTTCATGTGCTTTTTCACCTTTCCTTTTGGATAAAATAAAAGTCGGTGGCGACTCTTGCTAAACGCAAAACATCAAGTCAGTTCTCCCTCCGTATCACACCAGCTTGCTTGAAGTTCTATGGGTTTCTTTTATTCTTGCTCAGTTGCTACGAATAGTTATTCATTTGGTATTGTACTATTTCCTTTCTTCTATTTTCATCTTTGTATAGTTCTGATTGCATGATGGGACCTTTGTTGCTGATATATGTCAGGAGGCCCTCTGTTTTTGTCTGATACATGTGTTGTGTTTGTTTCTTTAACTCTTGATCGATGAGTCACTCAATTTAGAAATTGAGATCACGACTTTGATCTAAGTGCATGTTCCCTATAGGATGTTTATTATATTCTTCTTTAATTGTTGATCGATGAGTCACTCAATTTAGAAATTGAGATCACGACTTCGCTCTCAGTGCATGTTCTGTTAGAACATAGTTTGATTCTACAACCCTCAGTTAGAGTTTTGATGATAACAAAATACAAGATTAAATGAATTATGATATTTATATATGACATAGATGCTACCTAAAAATATGTTGTATATTTGCAGGAAACTCTGATGGAATTAGCATCAGAACATCAGAAGATATGTCACATCAGAAGATCAGTACATGTGCTACGCTGAAGTCTGATGAACAGGATCTGCGCTTAACATACTCTGACTCTGATCAAGACCCTAACTATGTCATCAGCACTCAGAAGCGCCAGAATAAGCATAAGCCAAGAACACTCTGATCCTCATTAAGCAGAACATTCTGAAGTGTTAACATTACTGCATTCAAGGCAGATTAATTACCAACGGCTTTATTCCAAGACAAAGATCTTCTCAAAATGGAAAAAATGTTATGAGCATTGAAATGGAATTATGGACTGCAACGTATCTATTCCAAGAAGTATTTAAACAAATCAGTGAGAAGAGAAATGGCTAATAATCAACAATACTCTACAATTCTCCTACACGCATAAGCCAATCATCTTCATCCTCACTCATTCGGTTTGCTAAAGCTCTCAACTGCTTACTCTATAGTTCTAGCATTCTAGTTTCATATAAGCTTCATTTTGTGTATTATCACAGTTGTGATATATAGTTTCTCTAGAAACATCAAACACACATATTGTTCATTTATCTGTAAAAGAATTTCCTTGAGAAATCGGTATGTGGTTAGACTCAAGAAGGCTTTAGCAGTTGTTAAAGCATTTTTGTATTCAGTTGAATATAGTGGATTAAGACCTCGTTGGAGAGAGGCGAAATCACCTTGACGGGTGGACTGGAGTAGTTTGAGATCAAACGAACCAGGATAAAAATAACGTGTTGTCTGCATTTGATTTAAATTTTTAACAATTCAACCCCCCTTCTTGTGTTTTTCACTTCTTCAATTGGCATCAGAGTGCCTGGTTCTGAGTTCATAACACTTAACCGTGTCAGTACAAGATTCAGCGTTGAAAAACACTATGGCAGGAACACATCATAATATCAGCAATGACAACAATGAAGAAAGAGACAGATTCAGTGGCAAACCTCCAGTATTTGATGGAGAGAACTTTGATTACTAGAAAGACAGAATTGAAAGCTTCTTTCTAGCCCATGATGCTGATCTGTGGGATATGGTGACAGATGGATACACGCACCCAGTAAATGCAAGTGGTCAGAAGATTGACAGGAAAGCCATGTCTGATCAACAAAAGCGTGATTTCAAAAACCATCACAAAGCCAGAACTATTCTTCTCAGTGCTATCTCTTACTCTGAATATGAAAAGATATCAAACAGAGACACTGCAAAGAATATGTTTTATTCTCTGAGAATGACTCATGAAGGCAACCTTCAAGTTAAAGAAACTAAAGCTCTTGCGCTCATTCAGAAGTATGAGGCATTCAAGATGGAAGAAAGTGAATCTATTGAAACAATGTTCTCAAGATTTCAGATTCTGGTTGCTGGTCTCAAAGTTCTGGACAAAGGGTATTCTACTGCTGATCATGTCAAGTAGATCATCAGAAGCTTGCCAAAACAGTGGAGGCCAATAGTCACAGCGCTGAAGCTAGCTAAGGATCTCAACACAATCTCTCTGGAGGAACTTGTCAGCTCCCTCAGAAGTCACAAGATAGAGCTAGAAGCTGATGAACCTCAAAAGCAAGGTAAGCCATTAGCTTTAAAATCTAACAGAAAATATGACTCCAAGGTTTTGCAGGCTATTGAAGAAACCTCTGATGGGTCTTCATCAGAAGAAGATGAACTGTCTCTCCTCTCTAGAAGGGTGAACCAACTGTGGAAGCAGAGGAAAAGAAAGTTCAGGAATCCCAGAAGATCTGAGAACTAGAACGAATCCTCCTCCAGATACAGAAGGTCAGAATCCTCTTTTGGACACAGAAGATCTGAAGGCGCTTCAAGAAGCAGAAAGCCAAACAACAAGGACATCATCTGCTATGAATGAAACGAGCAAGGACACTACAAGAGTGACTGCCCAAAGCTTCAGAAGGAAAATCCCAGAAGAAAGTTTGGCAAGGAAAAGAAGAAAAGTCTCATGGCCACATGGGATGACTCTGACACATCTGAAGTTGACTTATAATCAGATGATGAGAGAGCAAAGATAGCTCTCATGGCAAACATATCAGAAGACAGTGAAGCTTCTGAATCAGACTCTGAATCAGACACAGAAGAGATATCTTTAGCAGCAAAGCAGAAACACCAGTCATGGTACCTGGACTCTGACTGCTCACGACACATGACAGGAAGAAGGCATATGTTCCAAAGCCTGGAACTTAAGCCTGGAGACCATGTAGGCTTTGGAGGTAATCAGAGGGGAAAGATCATTGGCTCTGGAATAATAGGTAACGGAAATCTTCCCTCTATTAGTAATATTTTATTAGTAGATGGATTAATGCATAACCTATTATCCATAAGTCAATTAAGTGATAACGGTTATGATATAATCTTTAATCAAAATTCATATAAAGTTGTTAGTCAGAAAGATGGGACTATCCTATTTAATGGAAAGAGGAGAAACAACATCTACAAAATCAAACTTTCTGAACTGAAAAGTCAGAATGTAAAGTGTCTTCTGTCTGTTAACAACGAGCAATGGATCTGGCACAGAATATTGGGGCATGTTAGTATGAGAAGGATATCTCAGATTAATAAACTCAATCTGGTCAGAGGACTTCCTAACCTGAAGTTCAATTCAGATGCTCTGTGTGAAGCATGTCAGAAAGGCAAGTTTGCAAAACCAGCTTTTAAATCTAAAAACATTGTTTCCACCTCTAAGCCATTAGAACTTCTGCACATTGACTTATTTGGACCAGTTAAAACTGCTTCAGTCAGTGGCAAGAAGTATGGGTTAGTAATCGTAGATGACTATAGCAGATGGACATGGGTAAAGTTATTAAGACACAAGGACGAGTCACACTCTGTGTTTGTTACCTTCTGTAACCAAGTTTAGAATGAAAAGGATCTTAGAATTGTCAAAGTCAGAAGTGATCATGGTGGAGAGTTTGAAAACAAATATTTTGAATCATTTTTTAATGACAAAGGCATTCTGCATGATTTCTCTTGTCCTAAAACTCCCCAGCAAAATGGAGTTGTAGAACGAAAGAACAGAACATTGCAAGAAATGGCCAGAACCATGATCAATGAGACTAACGTTGCTAAGATCTTCTGGGCAGAGGCAATAAACACAGCGTGCTACATTCAGAATAGAATCTCCATAAGACCTATTCTGGAAAAGACTCCATATGAATTGTGGAAGAACAGAAAGCCCAACATTTCATATTTTCATCTATTTGGATGTACTTGCTTTATTTTGAATACTAAAAATTATTTGAACAAGTTTGACTCTAAAGCACAGAAGTGTATTATGTTAGGATACTCTGAACGCTCAAGAGGGTACAGAGTATACAATACAGAAACACAGATTATGGAAGAATCAATCAGTGTTCGTTTTGATGATAAGCTTGACTCTCAAAAGTCAAAGTAGAATGAAGTATTTGCAGATATGGAAGTTGAATTCACAGGTACTGATAACAAGTCATCATAATCTCTTAACAGAGACACTCCCTCAACATCAGAAAGAGGCACTGCAAGCAATCTAGCATCTTCTGTTGATCAACCTCAGAAAAGACCATCCAGAAGCAGCATGGATCACCTAGAAGAAACTATCTTAGGAAGAAAGGAAGATCCAATCAGAACAAGAGCCAGCTTCAGAAACTCTGAAGAATCCCTCATGGGACATGTTTCTCTGATTGAACCATCTTCAATTGATGAAGCACTTCTTGACAATGACTGGATTCTAGCAATGCAAGAGGAGCTGAATCAATTCACAAGGAATGACGTGTGGGATCTTGTTCCTAAACCAAAAGGATTCAACATCATTGGAACAAAATGGGTGTTCAGAAATAAACTGAATGAACAAGGTGAAGTCATCAGAAACAAGGCACGATTGGTAGCACAAGGTTATAGTCAGCAAGAGGGGATAGACTATTCAGAAACCTTTGCTCCAGTCGCCAGGTTAGAATCTATCAGACTTTTAATTTCTTTTGCTGTTAAGAAAGGCATCACTCTGTATCATATGGATGTCAAGAGTGCATTCTTAAATGGCTATATAGAAGAAGAGGTATATGTGCACCAACCCCCTGGTTTTGAAAGCTCAAAAAATCCAGAATACGTTTGCAAACTAAAGAAGTCACTGTATGGTCTGAAACAAGCTCCCATAGCTTGGTATGAAAGACTAAGTAACTTCCTGTTAGAAAAGGAATTCGCCAAAGGGAAGGTGGACACAACCTTATTTTGTAAGACAGTTAAGAATGACATCTTAGTCTTCCAGATTTATGTTGATGATATAATATTTGGATCTACTAATCCCTCTCTGGGAAGAAAGTTTGTTGAGTGTATGCAGGAAGAATTTGAGATGAGCCTAATGGGGGAACTGAAATTCTTTCTGGGCATTCAGATCAATCAAACCGCAGAAGGAACTTACATTCATCAGAGCAAATATGTTAGAGAACTTCTGAAGAAATTTGATCTCTCAGAATGTAAGCCATCAAAGATTCCAATGCATCCCACGTGCATTCTGGAAAGAGAAGAGGTAAGCAAAAAGGTAGAACAGAAGGTCTACAGAGGTATGATTGGTTCTCTTCTTTATCTGACGGCCTCAAGGCCTGATATTTTATTCAGTGTATGCATTTGTGCAAGGTTCCAATCAGATCCTAGAGAATCTCACGTAACAACTGTTAAGAGAATTTTCAAGTATCTGAAAGGTACTACTAATCTGGGTTTGTTTTATAGAAAATCTAGTGATTACAGCTTAGCAGGTTACTGTGATGCTGACTTTGTTGGAGATAGAGTAGAACGTAAAAGCACTTCTGGAAGCTGCCAGTTTCTGGGAGAAAATCTGATCTCATGGTTCAGCAAAAGACAATCCACAATTGCTCTATCAACAGCAGAAGTTGAATACATAGCAGCAGCTGGATGCAGCACACAAATGCTCTGGATGAAAAGTCAATTTGAGGACTTCCAGATTTATGAGAGTAACATTCCTATCCTCTGTGATAACACCTCTGCTATTTGCTTAAGTAAAAATCCAATTTTGCATTCTAGGGCTAAGCATATAGAAATAAAACATCATTTTATTAGGGACTATATTCATAAAGGAATTTTAAACTTAAAATTTATTGATACAGACCATCAATGGGCTGATATCTTCACAAAACCACTTTCTGAAGATAGGTTCAACTTCATTCTGAATCATCTCAGCATGAAGCTCTGTCCAGAATAAAACTGTTTTAATTCTATATATTAACCTTCAGAATTATGTTTAATTCTCTGTGAAATTCTGATCAATCCTCTTTCAGAACTATTAGAAATGCAGATTGTATCAGAATCTATCCATGAAGCTCTGAGCTCTTCAGTTCAAGGATAGAAGTAACGTTCACTCAAAGCAAACAAGTGTCATCCAGTCATCAGCTGTTTCCTGAGGCTGAACACGCGTTCACGCTTCTGAAAAGGCAAAGCGCTGATTGGATGCATTGAGACACATGTCACTGGTAACCGTTTAAGTATCTTTCTGAAATCCCCTAAAACCAGCTGTCATTTAATGCTATTAATCATGATTTATTTCTCTCTCTTAACCGTTTATGTCTTCAAAAACTTTTTCGAAATCTATTTAAACACCATTCACACCATTCACAACTTTTACCCTAACTTTCGTTTTCAATCAATACTTCTGTTTTTTATGTTCTTCCTTCTCAAGAAACCCCTTAAAGCTTTTTCAAAAAATCCTCGTGTGAACATGGCTTCTAGCAGCAATCTTTCCTCAGGTTCCCAGAAAGATGCATCAGCTGAGCAATATGAGGTTCCTCTCAGAACGCTACTCACTCCAGTCAAGAACCTTGAAGTTCTGTCAGAGATTATAGTGGATTTCAACAGTTTGAAGGAAAATGGTTTTGATTTATCGGAAGAGATTCATGCTCAAGGATGGGAGAAATACTTTGACAGGTTGGTGGGGCAAACTTTTCCTATCTTGGTTAAGGAATTCTGGATTCACGCCTCTTCCTCAAATCACCAAGTCACTTCTTACATAATGGGGAAGAAGATTGTGATTACTGAAGACTTGATTGCAAAACTGATTGGGTACAATGGTGGTGGTATTCGCTGTATAGATATGGCAGAAAGATGTTCACATGTTGCTGTTATAGCAAGGGAAATTTTCACGCTGGGGCTTCCCTCCAGCAAGATAAGGGATTTGAAAGATAAGCACATAATTTGGGCAAAGATTATTCTGGGTTGTTTCAACCACAGGAAGCCCACAAGCTCTCCTGATTACATAAACATAGATCAGCAGTTTCTGATCTATTTTATTTCTCAGAGGGTAAAGATTAAACTAGCTCATCTTCTGTTAAACCATATGAGAACAAGCATCAAGGAAACAAGAGAAGATAAACGCACTAAAAGGGATTGGATACCCTTTGGAAGATTGATATCAGATATTCTGACAGAGAATAGGCTGATTGAACACTTCACAGAGGCACAAGAGATCAGCACCCTGGAACCTTCTGTTGGCAAGGAGCTGAATGCCAAGAATCTAAAGAAGATGAAGCTGATAGAGAACATTAAAAAGGAACCCAACGTCACTCCTTTTGCTGACATCTCCAGCAGAAGAGTCCCTCTGGACGACTTCCCTATGTTCTCAGAGATTGACTCTAAGCCTCAAATCATTCTGAGATATTTGGATGCGTGTAAAGCTGATGGTACAACACCAATCTAAATATTCAAGATCTTCAGCAGAAGGCACCAGAGGTTGCTCTGAAGAAGACTAAGAAGAGAAAAGCTTCTCCAGAAGGATCATCACAACAGACTCCAAAGAAAAGAGGTAATCCTGTTTCTGTATCTGTTTTAAATTCAACTGTTGTTTCCACATTTATTCCTACTCCCATTCCAACACCAGCTGATATACCAACTCCACAAACCTTTGAAGATTTTGACATTGACTTTGACCCTTCTGAGTCCTTAACCCTCAGAAGATCCTGCTCTAAACCACAAAATCCAAACACTGCAACCATACCAGAACCAGAACTTGCTCAGGTTCTGTCTGACATAGACCAACATACTTCCGCTCCTGAAACAAACAATCCAAATTCACAACCAGAAATTCCCATTTCTCCACAACCTGACATCCCACTTTCACCAATACCAAAAAACTCCACTCTCTCCCATACCAGAACCAGAAATCCCACAACCTTCCTCTCCTCAACCAGAAAGTAATCCACCCTCTCCTCAACATGAACAATCCCCACAACCTGAGACTCAAAACTCTGAGGGTCAAACCTCTGAATCTCCTGAACCACAACCCTTGGCCATTCAATTGCCTTGTGGTACAACTGTTAATATGTCTCAACTTCCCTCCTCACCAGAAACAACTTCTCCAAACACCCCAGCAAGTCCAATCGTTATTTCTGATTCTCCCACTCCCTCACCTAAGAAAAATACAGAAAACCACAGCAAGACTGTCATTGACTTAAAAGTCCTTGAACGCCTTGCTGCAATAAACCAGAAAATTGCCATCCCTAAACCGAAACAACCAGATGTTGGTTCCAGCATTTTGAACTTTGAATCAGATATGCATAAGTGGATCACTTCTTTGAAACAAGCAAGTCTGGAAGTGGTTGATCCTGCTGTATCAGATCATCTCTGGACTCAATTCAGAAGATGGGTATGCGCTGAAACCTTCAAGATGCAAGACCAGAGCTATGGACAGGCTCAACAGAACTTCAACAATCTGCTGAAGGAAATGGAAGGTCCAGTTCTGAGCAAGCTGCTGAAGGAAGAAGTTCTCCATCTGGACAGTGAACCTTGGTCTGAAAAGTGTCCAGCATCTACAGTTCAACCTGCAGAAGAATAGATAATTGAAGATGAAGACTTGGGTCAAGCAGAAGAAACTACAGAAAGCTCTGAGAAGCAGCCTGTATCTGAAGATCCTCAAGCCTCCTCTCTTGACAGGCAGGTTCTGGAGGATTTGAAGAGATCAGATATGCTGATGAATGAACGCATGGACAGGCAGGATATCAAGATTGAATCTATAGCAAGCATGGTAGCTAAGCAAAACAAAACCAGTGAACAAATCAAGAGCATGTTGGAAGCTCTGTTCACACGACTTCCTCCTTCTTCTTAGATTTTTTTTCTTATGTTTTCCCTGTTTTCTTTACATGTTTGTCTATAATATTTCTACTTGTTCTAAACTATCATTGCTTCTGTTTTAATACAAACGTGTTTTGCTCTAATCTTTTTAACTCTGATTAACTATGCTTTTTGATAGCTGACAAAAAGGGGGAGAAAGAATGATATTTTTCAATAACGGTTTACTGAGACAAAAGTCTCAAACATTCTAACATTCTTATATATTTGAATGTCCTTATTCTGAAAAGCTTACAGGTACAAGAATCTAAAGAATTCTGATAAAGCAAAATTCTAATGCTCAAAGAAAGGTTCAATAAAGTTCTGATACTCAAGGACATAAGGAATCAAAGGGAAATAATCAACTCGGGGGGGGGGGGGGGGGGGTTTCTCATCACTACTCTGATATTTTTATTCCTTATCCTCTTAGCTATGATACTTTTATTCATTATTTGATTACCTCTGATAATTCATTATTTGATTACCTCTGATATCGTTTCCTCTTTATCCTTAAACTCTGATACTTTCATCATTTTATTTTAATTGAAAAAATCTAGTTTTTGTCATTATCAAAAAGGGGGAGATTGTTAGAACATAGTTTGATTCTACAACCCTCAGTTAGAGTTTTGATGATAACAAAATACAAGATTAAATGAATTATGAGATTTATATATGACATAGATGCTACCTAAAAATATGTTGTATATTTGCAGGAAACTCTGATGGAATCAGCAGCAGAACATCAGAAGATATGTCACATCAAAAGAATAGTACATGTGCTACGCTGAAGTCTGATGAACAGGATCTGCGCTTAACATACTCTGACTCTGATCAAGATCCTAACTATGCCATCAGCACTCAGAAGCTCCAGAATAAGCATAAGCCAAGAACACTCTGATCCTCATTAAGCAGAACATTCTGAAGTGTTAACGTTACTGCATTCAAGGCAGATTAATTACCAACGGCTTTATTCCAAGACAAAGATCTTCTCAAAATGGAAAGAATGTTATGAGCATTGAAATGGAATTATGGACTGCAACATATCTATTCCAAGAAGTATTTAAACAAATCAGTGAGAAGAGAAATGGCTAATAATCAACAATACTCAACAATTCTCCTACACGCATAAGCCAATCATCTTCATCCTCACTCATTCAGTTTACTAAAGCTCTCAACTGCTTACTCTATAGTTCTAGCATTCTAGTTTCATATAAGCTTCATTTTGTGTATTATCACAGTTGTGATATATAGTTTCTCTAGAAACATCAAACACACATATTGTTCATTTATCTGTAAAAGAATTTCCTTGAGAAATCGGTCTGTGGTTAGACTCAAGAAGGCTTTAGCAGTTGTTAAAGCAGTTTTGTATTCAGTTGAATATAGTGGATTAAGACCTCGTTGGAGAGAGGCGAAATCACCTTGACGGGTGGACTGGAGTAGTTTGAGATCAAACGAACCAGGATAAAAATAACGTGTTGTCTGCATTTGATTTCAAGTTTTAACAATTCAACCCCCCTTCTTGTGTTTTTCACTTCTTCATGTTCCCTATAGGATGTTTATTGTTTGTTTCTTTAACTCTTGATCAATGAGTCACTCAATTTAGAAATTGAGATCACGACTTCACTCTCATTGCCTGTTCCCTATAGGATAGTTCTGTTAAGTTTCCTTTGACATGTTAATTAAGGTAGGAATCCATGTATGCTAACATAGGATATGAATTTCCTTTATCCTCAACCTTAGGGTCAATCATTGTATGATAACACTAGGGATAGTGCTAGGCTATTTTCCCGTAGTTGTTTTTTCTTTCTTGGCATTTTGCATCTTAAAACAAAAATAGTTTTCTTGGCAAATCATAAAACACCTCTAATAAACTCAAACCCTTCTTCAAAGTAAAAGATACAAATCAATCTTATTTGTTTGTGCGCCTCTTGGCTTTTTTTTTTAAAACCTGGTTAACCGATGTTTCGCCATCGCACATTTATTTGAAGCCGATGTTTCGCCATCACACCTGTTTGTTATCCTACTTTGACTCTCAATGTCATTGTTAGGTGTGTTGTTTTATCATTTGATGTTTCGCCATCTTTTCCATGATACCTTGTTATCTTCTAGCCGATGCTTCGCCATCGCACATTTGTTTGAAGCTGATGTTTCGCCATTGCACATGTTTGTTATCCTACTTTGATTCTCAATATCATTGTTAGGTGTGATGTTTTGTCATCCGTTTTATTGATGTTTTGCCATCTTTGCCATGATACTTTGTTATCTTATAGACGATGTTTCGCCATCACATACTTGTTTTGAAGCCGATGTTTCGCCATCGCACATGTTTGTTATCCTACTTTGATTCTCAATATCATTGTTAGGTGTGATGTTTTGTCATCCGGTTTATTGATGTTTCGCCATCTTTGCCATGATACTTTGTTATCTTTTAGTCGATGTTTCGCCATCGCACATTTGTTTGAAGCCGATGTTTCGCCATCGCACATGTTTGTTATCCTACTTTGATTCTAAATGTCATTGTCAGGTGTGATGTTTTATCATTTGGTGTTTCGCTATCTTTGACATGTTACTATGTTATTATTTAGTCGATGTTTTACCATCTCATTTGTTTGTTGTTTTATTTGATGTTTTGCCATCTTGACTGTTTTTGTTGTCTTAACTAAAAAACATAAATCAACTAAAATATATAAGCCGAACTACGACTGCTCTGATTCCTTAAAAGGGATATGTAGGCATTGGGGTAGGGCCCAATTGAGCACAACTTTTATTTTCCCTACATTGTTTTCTTTTTCTTTCGCATGCATTCCCTTTTAAGCTTTAATCCATAGACATAAGTTTTGACCACACCCATTAGATTAGACAACAAGAGTGGATACCGTAGAGTACTACGGCCGTGTGGGGTGCTAATACCTTCCCCTCACGTAACAGACTCCCTTACCCGATCTCTCAGTCGAAAGACCGTGATTTCTCCCTTTACAGGTTTTCTCGATGTTTACCTTTCCCTTTCGGTGGTATAAAAGACGTTCAGTGGAGACTTCATTGATGTTTCATTACATCCAGATGATAGGTTCGGTCGGGTGGTTTCAGCTGGCGACTTCACTGGGAACAGATTGACCTCTTGCTGGTCCATCCCGGAGTCGATCCTAGCTCTTGTTTGTTTTCTTTTTGGGTGTTTATTTTACCGCTTTACATACTTATCAGTTTGCATTGCATCCTATGTGTGCTTTACTTTCTGCATACTGGATTTGGCTGGACTGTTTGGATTTTGGATTCTGGATTTCTTGGTGGGTGGGTTGTTCCATGAGGTAAAAGGCCTCATACCCAGGCTATGAGTGAATTCCATAGGAACTAGGAATAGAGTGGCCATTGCAGCTATGAGGCGGATGCTTTGTAGACCTGACCATGAGACCCATGACTTCGGAGGTAGTTCAGATAGGTGTTATCGTATGATGACACCGACAGTCGAGCTCGTGTACTCTGATTTGGCTTTTAACCTTACCTTGACCTAGACTACACCCGTGAGAGGGGTGAGAAAACTTTTCTTACAGGTACAGGTACTGTTGGTGAATTTGTGTTGCGAAGGTGACTCAGGTTTCCATGATAGTTTTGAAGCTTTGGGATTTTCTTTTGATCTTGAGTGGTGTTGTTCTTTAATGGTCCAGCCTTGATCCAGTGTGAAACTTTGGTCCTGTTATGTTGCATCATAGCATATTTATTTCTATAAAAAAAATGATGTATAAAAAATAACTAGCATGCGCATGTCATCTTCCAGGGACATTCGAGAGTCTTCCTTCCATCAGAAATGGCTGGCCTCTCGTCAGATGAGTTTGATTCAGTTCGTGTTAAAGAGCCCACCAGGCATACATTCGCTTATCAGATTCCAACTATTAATGTGTCCTAATTGAAGAGGTTGAGTTCTTATCTGAAGAGTAATGTTCTGAATAATTTCAACAAAAATTATGGCAATTTGTTACTGATCCTTAACACTCCAGTTGATCCAATGGCTTTGATCACCCTCTTCCAGTTCTATGACAAGGAATTATGGTGTTTTACTTTTCAAGATTATCAACTGGTTCCCACACTAGAAGAGTACGCGTACCTACTTAATATCAAGTTGTCCGATGAAGTTCCTTTTGTCCAAGTGTCGGAGAAGCCAAAGTTTGAAGTTATTGTTGAATTTCTTCATTTGAGTTGGAAAGAGGTGAAAGACAATTGGAAATCAAGTGAGGATACTACAGGGTTTTATTTGGATTTCTTAGTGAATAAAGGTGAATACTGAGAAAAGAAAGGTAATTGTAGTAACTTCAGCTCTCTTTTTGCTCTCATGATATACGGGATCATCCTCTTCCCTCGCAAGAGAAATTTTATGGATTTGACGGCTATTTGTGTTTTTAGAAATAAGAACCCGGTACCGACACTCTTGGCAGATACTCTTTACACCATTCATTTCAGGCATGGAAAAGGAGGTGATGTAAGTTTATGTCATGCAATGTTGTATCAATGGTTTAAGTTGCACCTACTGGTAAGTGGCCCTTTCATGGATACCAGGCATTCTCTCCGATGGTCATCAAGACTTGTCAACCTTATTTAATTTGATATCCGGTGGAATTATGACATGGGAGAAGTACGAATTATTATCACTAGCTGCGGAGATTTCCCTAATGTTCCCCTCATAGGAACTAAGGGGTGTATCAACTATAATCATGTGCTTGCTTATCGCCAATTGGGATATGCAATGGATGGACCGCTGAAGGTTGAGGAGGTGTCTGAGTCAGTGTATTTTGTTAGAGGAAGTGATCCAGGGATGTTGAAAAGAGTGGCAAGTGCTTGGAAAGGAATTCACGAGAAGGATAGAACTACTTTGGGAAAGAAGGTTCCTATTGCTAGGGTTCCTTACTTGGATTGGATTAAAGCCAGGGTTAAGATTTTATGGTTACCATTTGCAAGGTCGGCTCCTATGTATGAGCAACCTCCTACTGTTCTGAGTAACACGGTGCCTACTGAGGTGTTCACCCAGGTTCATGTTGAGAACATTCAACTTCGTGAAAAAGACCGTGAGGCATGGATGAAAATTTATTGGATAGATCAAGAAAGGGACGACTTAGCTCGCAAACTCAAAGAAGCTCAAGGGGAAACTTATGATGCAACCAGTTTTAGGAAGAGGTCTCATGCTGAAATGGAAGAAGAGTTGAGTAAGACCTAGCAAGAGTGCCAGAAACTTCAGGCATCTGAGAATAACTACAAGAAGAAGATTCAAAACTTGGAGAAATAGCTTAAATACAAAGATGCTCAGCTTAAGAAGGAAGTAGCCCAGAGGCGTGTCGCAGAGGATCGGTTTCAGGAAAGTAAAGTAGTCGCATCATAACTTTTGAAGGAGAAAGCCAGGCTTGAAGAGTATTGTCAACACCTTGAAGCGTGTCTTGTTCCGGAGATTTAGTTTTTGTTACTTACCTTGGTGTATTTGGTCACCCCCAGGATTGTTGGAAGGGACCATTTGTTTGTTTTATTTTAAGTTTACTTTGAAACATGTATTTTTTTGTTTATCATTACACTCTTAAATGTCCGAAGTCACTCGAACGTCGTTTCTTTTGTTTGTAAATAATTGAAGTGTTTGTCTCATTGTCCTTTTTTTCCCTTGATTGTATGCTTGATTATTTTTTGGTTGCGCGTCGTGATTGATGAATAAAAGGACTCTCGGATACAGGGAAATGACAAACATATCATGCACATCATGCATTTTATAACATTACAGGTTATCTCAAGACGGTATTCTTATTCTTCTGCTTTTCTTATTCAGATATCAAGACGACTACTCATCGATATTCCAACATAAACAATTTGGCAAGACAAATGGAACAAGTTCAAGCTGAACTCGCTGAAATGAGGGCCCAGATGGCTACTCAAATGACCCAGTTCATGGAGGTCATCACCAATTTGAATCACCGACAGGAAGAACTGGCTGCCATTTTCAACAATCAGCGCCGTTATCCAAGGGATGGTGGAAATCAAGGGCTCTATCAGGACATTTCTGTAGGATTAGGGGATGTGCAAGATCAACCTGTTGGAAATTTTCACGGGATGCCCGGAAACCCTTTTGTGCGCAACGTAGGGCAGCTTCCCCCGTCTCCAGGACCTCGTCTTATGGGGAACAGAAGAGATAATCAGGGAGGTATAAAAGGCTATCAGGAGCAGGATTATGACTTTGACCAGGATGAAGATCAGTTTTCTGTTTGGCGTTCAGAGTCGAAAGTTCAGGTTGAGGATAGGAAGTATCGGTTGTTGGAAGAACGTTTAAAGGCTGTGGAAGGGCAAGGAGCCCTTGGTATGGATGCTAATGATCTCGGGTTGGTGTCTGGGGTGAAAGTTCCTCCAAATTTCAAGCCTCCTGTATTTGAAAAGTACAATAGAACGTCATGTCCTGTTACTCATGCAACTGCTTATTTCCGAAAGATGTCGGTGCATACTGAGGATCAGGGACTTTTGATTCACTTTTTCCAGGATAGCCTATCTGGGGAATCCCTGGAGTGGTACATGAAGTTGGAGAAAACCCATATTCGTTGCTGGAATGATCTTGCTCGGGCTTTTGTCAAACATTATCAGTACAATGTGGATATGGCGCCTAACCGCACTCAGTTACAGAATTTGTCACATGGACCAAGAGAATCTTTCAAGGAATACGCTCAGAAGTGGCGTGAGTTGGCTGTGAGGGTTCAACCTCCACTCATGGAGAGAGAACTCATTGATATGTTTATGAGCACCCTGCAAGGGCCATTCTATGAGCACATGATAGGAAGTACTTCGGTGGGATTTGCAGACTTGGTTATGGCTGGTGAAAGAATTGAAGTAGGTTTGAAATTGGGGAAAATTCATATTGGAGGTTCTAATGGCTCATCATGGGGCAGTAAGAAACCATTCAACACTTACCCTAAGAAAAGGGAAGGCGACGCAAGCGCGGTTTACTCTCATAGAGGAAGAACAGAGGATCGTCAGCACCAACAAATCAATGTTGTTTCTATTCCTGTTAATGCTCCTCCGCAGCAGAGACCGAATACAGTGCCTCAACAACAAAGACAGCAAGATGCTCCCCGTCAGTATAATAATCAACAACAGAGACAATTGAGAAAATTCGATCCCTTTCCAGTATCTCTTACTGAAGCACTCCACCATTTGCTTGATTTGAAGTTGATCAATTTAAGAAATATGCCACCACCACCCGCAAGACTTCCTCCTAACTATGATACTAACGCAAGATGTGAATTCCATTCAGGCGGAGTTGGTCATTCTACTGACAATTGTTTTGCATTGAAGTGCTAGATACAAGACTTGTTGGATGCTAAGGCAATTGAGTTTACTCCAGTGACTGGTCCGAATGTTACTCAGAACCCAATGCCTAGGCATGGAGGGGGTGTTGTTAATATGATTGATGATAATGGTGAAGTGTTGAATTTGATCATGAATGTGGAACAAGTAACTACTCTGTTATGCTATGTTAAGAGGTATTTGCTTGACAATTCTATTTTCCTGGGTTGTACTTCAGAGTGTGCCAAGTGTAGAGAGAAACCGAAGGGCTGTTATGATTTAAAAGCCGGTATCCAGTTGATGATAAAGGAAGGTTCCCTGCAGTTCGATAGAAAACCGAGCTACCATAAGGTTACCGAAGAAGATGTTGTTGTTGTATCAATTCCTTATACTCATGTACGCATTCCTACCCCATCTAGGGCGCCACCTTTGATGATTATGGTACCTGGTTCCATGTTGTATACCAGTGAGAAGGTCATCCCATGGCATTATGATGTTGATTTTTATTACCATGGGGTGAAGCAGGAAGTAAGTACTCATTTGTCTGAGGAAGAACGTGCTAAAGATAATGAAGGGGAAGTTCATAACTTTTTTGGTGTGGGTCGAATGACTAGAAGCGGGAGAGTATTTGGTCCTTCCAATGTGCAAGATGAGGCATATGCTTCTGCAAGAGAAAAAGGAAAACAGCAGGCGATGATTGGTAATCCAAGGGTTACGCCAGCCAATGTGACTCAACCAATTCCGATACCAGAAGCTTCTTCAGTTCCCGATGAGGTTGAAGAGTTGATGCGAATTATCAGAAAGAGTGATTATAGCATAATTGATCATCTGAGCCATACTCCTTCTAAGATGTCTATCTTGTCTCTGTTGATTTATTCAGAACCTCACAGAAATGCTTTGATGAAGTTGTTAAAGAATGCATTCGTGCCACATGAGATAACAGTCAATCAGTTTGAGAATGTTTGTGCTAACATATCTGCCGGGAATGGTCTGGGCTTCACAGATTTTGATCTTCCTCCGGAGGGGCGAGACCATAACAAAGCGTTGCATATTTCAATGGAGTGCAGGGGCACTACTTTATCCCTGGTTTTGGTGGATATAGGATCGTCTTTGAATGTGCTACCGAAGTCAGCATTGATGAAAATTGATTATTCTGGACTGGAGCTGCGCCCTAGTGATTTGATGGTAAAGGCGTTTGATGGGTCTCGAAGGTCAGTATTTGGGGAGGTGGAGTTACCAATCAAGGTTGGTCCTCGCACCTTCACGGCTACATTTTTTGTGATGGATATACAACCAGTGTATTGTTGTTTGTTGGGGCGGACATGGATCTATAGAGCAGGGGCAGTCACTTCTACTCTTCATCAGAAACTCAAGTATCCTGCAGAGGGAAAGGTGATAACTGTGTGCGGCGAGGAAGAGTACATCGTGAGTCATTTGACATTATTCCGCTATGTTGAAGTTGAAGGCGAGATATATGAGACTCCATTTCAGGCGTTTGAGACAGTTCATGCTGTCAATTTTCCTCCTCCAGAGCAGAAAAGGAAACCTGAAACTGTTATGTCTTCTCTCAAGGATGCGAGAGCTGTGGTGGAAAATGGTAACCCTGAAGGTTGGGGTCAGGTGCTAGACATTACTCTAAAATTTAATAAATTTGGTCTTGGTTTTAGCCCAGGTCAGCAGAGTTCAACTCCCATAGCATCTAGTTTATCTACTCCTGTGAAGTTTTCCCGCCCTTGTGCTACTCAAGAAGGACACGTCAATGCAGTTGGCAACGATATGGTTGATGGCTACAATGTCGAAGATTGGATTCGTCCGAGTGTTCCAGGCCAAACACTCAACAATTGGACTTCTGTGGATGTTATCTAAGTTTCAAGCGCTGAGAAGTAAATTTCTTGTTTTCTTTTATTATCATATCATAATTCCTACGCTCTGCCCAAGGCGTAGTGGATCATTTGTGTAGGGCCACCATGTTTATTTTCAAAAAGTTTATCATGAAATAAAGGACTTTTTTTTTTGCATTCAAAATTTTGCTCCATTTCTTTTTTTATTTGAATGGCAATGTTTCTCTTTTTCACACACTGTCACTAAAAAACGCCAAAATGTCATTCATGCAGATGCACTTCCACCATTAATTATATTGATAACGACTCTGCTATGGCTCATTATGACTTTGATACTCCTATTTATCAAGCTGAAGAAGAAGCGTATGAGGATTGTGATCTTCCTGAGGAATTAGCAAGATTGTTAAAACAAGAGGAGAAGGTTATCCAGCCAAATCAGGATTCAATTAAGGTGGTGAATATTGGCACAGAAGAGGTAAGAAGAGAAGTCAAGATAGGGGCAGATCTCGAAGAAAGTATAAAGGTCAGATTGATTGAGCTACTCTGTGAGTATTCTGATATCTTCGCTTGGTCTTATGAGGATATGCCTGGGTTGGATACAGACATAGTGGTGCATTGACTACCACTTAAATAAGGTTGTTTTCTTGTCAAGCAAAAGCTCCGAAGAACTCATTCTGAGATGTCCAATAAGATCAAGGAGGATATCCAGAAGCAGCTGGACGCGAATTTCTTAAAAGTCATCAATTATCCGCCATGAATTACAAATATTGTGCCTGTGCCCAAGAAGGATGGTAAGGTCAGGATGTGCATGGATTATAGGAATTTGAACAGGGCCAACCCTAAAGATGACTTCCCTCTTCCTCATATTGATGTGTTGGTCGATAATACTGCTCATTCCAAAGTGTTTTCGTTCATGGATGGTTTTTTGGGTTACAATCAAATTAAGATGGCTCCGGAGGATATGGAGAAGACAACATTTATCACGCCTTGGGGAACTTTCTATTATAAAATGATGTCGTTTGGTTTGAAAAATGTCGGGGCAACATATCAGCGCGCCATGGTCACTCTCTTTCATGATTTGATTCACAAAGAGATTGAGGTATATGTGAATGATATGATTGTTAAATCTGACACGGAAGAGGAACATCTTGTTCATCTGGAAAAATTGTTCGAGAGACTGAGGCAGTTCTTGCTGAGGTTGAATCCAAATAAGTACACCTTCGGGGTAAGATCCGGTAAGCTGTTGGGTTTTATTGTAAGTGAAAAAGGTATCGAGGTGGACCCAGACAAGGTAAAAGCGATACAGGAAATGTCTGAACCAAGGACAGAGAAGGAGGTATGTGGTTTCTTGGGAAGGTTAAACTACATTTCTAGATTTATTTCTCATCTCACAGCCACCTGTGAACCTTTGTTCAAGTTGTTGAAGAAAAGTCAGACAGTGAAATGGAATGAGGATTGTCAGGAGGCCATTGACAAAATAAAGGAGTATTTGCAGGAACCTCCGATACTCATGCCTCCAGTGGAAGGAAGGCCACTAATCATGTATCTAATTGTGTTGGAGAGCTCAATGGGTTGTGTCCTCGGTCAGCACGACGAGACTGGGAAGAAAGAGCAGGCTATTTACTACTTGAGCAAGAAGTTTACGGAATGCGAGTCGAGGTACTCATTGCTGGAAAAGACTTGTTGTGCACTTTTCTGGGCCGCCAAACTTTTGAGGCAATACATGTTAACTCACACCACCTACTTGATATCCAAAATGGATCTAATCAAGTACATTTTTGAGAAGCCAGCTCTTACAGGCAAGGTAGCCTGTTGGCAGATGATACTCACCGAATATGATATCCAATACACTACTCAAAAAGCAATTAAGGGTAGTGTACTGGCCGACCATCTTACTCATCAGCCCTTGAACGACTATGAACCGATGAAGTTTGATTTTCCAAATGAGGAAATTGTGTATATTCGGGATTGTAATATGCCAGACCCAGACGAAGGACCCGAGCCGGGATCACGTTGGACGCTTGTTTTTGATGGTGCCTCTAATGCCATGGGCAACAGCGTTGGAGATATTATCACTTCCCCTGAGGGGTACCACATTCCTTTCACAGCTCGTATTTGTTTCGATTGCACTAACAACATGGCCAAATATGAGGCTTGCATTTATGGCATTGAGGCGGCGATCGACCTGCGCATCAAATTTTTGAAAGTTTACGGGGATTCCAATCTTGTTATCAGCCAGATTAATGGAGATTGGGAGACTCGCCATCAGAACCTAATTCCCTATCGTGAGCATGTCATGAAGCTGATTCCGTACTTCGAAGAGATCACGTTTGAACACATTCCCAGAGAATAAAACAATCTAACTGATGCACTGGAAACTTTGTCCTCCATGTTCAAAGTTAAGTGGGCTAATGAGGCACCTTCCATTACCATCAGAAGTTTGAGTGAGCCAGCTTTCTGTTTTGAGGCTAGTTTGGAATCAGATGGTAATCCTTGGTTTTATGATGTTAAACGATATCTTGAAACACAGGAGTACCTTAAAGAGGCATCCGTCACAGATAAGAAGTTCTTGAGAAGATTTTCAGCCAAGTTCTTTCTCAGTGGTGGTGTGTTGTATAGAAGGCATCATGACGGTTTACTGCTCAGATGTGTTGACAAGAAAGAAGCAGCTAGAATCATTGAAGAGATACATGAAGGTGATTTCGGGACCCATTCCAACGGGCATACCATGGCTAAAAAGATTTTGCGAGCAGGTTATTATTGGTCCACCATGGAGACTGATTGTTACAATCATGCACAGGTTTGTCACAAATGTCAAGTCTATGCTGATAAAGTGCATGTGCCACCAGTACCTTTGAATGTCTTGACTTCCCCTTGGCCGTTTGCGATGTGGGGAGTTGATATGATCGGAAAAATTGAACCGACTGCGTCCAACAGGCACCATTTCATTCTAGTTGCCATCGATTATTTTATAAAATGGGTCGAAGCTGCATCCTATGCCAATGTCACCAAGCAGGTGGTAACTCGGTTCATTAAGCACAATATTATCTGTCGCTACGGAGTGCCTGAGAAGATCATTACTGATAATGGGTCTAATTTGAACAACAAAATGATGAAGGAGCTTTGTGAGTCCTTCAAAATCAAGCATCACAACTCTTCCCCATACCGACCAAAGATGAACGGTACTGTCGAAGCGGTCAATAAGAATATCAAGAAGATCGTACAGAAGATGGTGGTAACCTATAAAGATTGGCATAAGATGCTGCCTTTCGCTTTTCATGGTTATCGCACCACTGTGCGTACTTCGACTGGGGCAACCCCATTTTCATTGGTTTACGGCATGGAAGCAGTATTGTCAGTAGAAGTCGAGATTTCTTCTCTTAGGATCATGAGGGATGTTGAGCTAGATGAAAGTGAATGGGTACAGAATCGGCTGGATCAGTTGGAACTTATTGACGAAAAGAGGTTGACGGTTGTATGTCATGGTCCGGTAGATCAGCAAAGGATGTGGAAAGCTTTTGATAAAAGGGTACGGCCTCAGTGTTACAAGCCAGGTGACCTTGTACTAAAAAGGATAATTCTCCCCCAGGGAGATCCCAGGGGCAAGTGGGTTCCGACTTATGAAGGTCCTTTCGTGGTCAGAAAAGTTTTCTCTAGAGGAGCAATGATGCTCACGACTATGGATGGAGAGTACTTCCCTCTCCCTGTGAATGCTGACGTAGTTAAGAAATACTTTGCATATATATATATATATATATATATATATATATATATATATATATATATATATATATATATATATATATATATATATATATATATATATATATATATATATATATATATATATATATATATATATATATATATATATATATATATATATATATATATATATATATATATAAATAAAAACCCGCTAAACTGAAAACCTGAAAGGGCGGTTTAGGCAAAAAGAGGGTGTCCTGGTGAATCGAAAACTCAAAAGGGCGATTCAGGAAAAAGTTAGGGACTTAAAGCAAATGACTACGCTCAGCATGAGACCCTTTGTTTCTTCCTTTCGTTCCTCCACCTGGCATAAGCTCGAAGCTAATCCAAGAATGATTTGTCTGAAAGCAGGAAGATGAAAGCATGAGAGTCATAAGAGTCATAGCAGAGTTGGGACTCGATGGATATTCACATTCACATTGCCATTTGTAAACACTTGTTTGCTTTGATTTTGTAATTACTTGCTTCCAAATGTAAATGCCTTTTTCACAGGCTGATTTCTCAAAATCAATAGAATATCTTCTTTCAAGTATACGTATATGTTTCTTTTCTCCCTTTTTACTATTTTGTTTTCAAAAACGTCCAATATTTTTGATAAGCATGTGCATATAAACTTTGTGGACCTTACACGGAAATAGTAATCTAAGTCATGGTTAGTTGATTGCTTGAAATATGGATAACAAACACAACTACTACTGTGCAATGGGCATGTTTGGTTCTATGTTTGATGGGATTCTAATTCACTTTACTGGTGGATGCCTTGCCATTTTGTTTCACAGCTACGTGTTGTTGGTAAAAGTCATGGGTCAGGGTAATATCAAGATTACGGCAGGTCAGCAAGATCTGTGAACCTAGTTGGAAACATTTCTTCCCCATAATGGCTTTTATTACGTTTCTTTGCCGCACTTTCATGTGTTATCTTGATTGATTGTTTTAGCATTGTCTGCATATAGGATTTTGTTTATAGTCGAATGTGAATCTTGATGCGTTGAATATTTTTGCCTTGAAAGAAAATTTATTTCATTCTACTTAATCCATCCAATATCACTCTTTAATCTATTTTTTCGGGCATTTTGATACCAACTGTGCCATTTCTTTTGCTTAGCCAAGAGTTTCGAGGAAAGAGCTTAGCTAAAAATGATGACTGTAGTGGTATGCTTTTGAGTAGAACCCCGTTGACGATGTACAGGCATTTTTTCAATCCCCAAACACCAGAGATATAAGGGAGTTAGACGCTCGTTAACCCCTCTGAGCCTTCGAAGTAGGAGTTTCTTTTCCATTCAAAAAAAAACTTTTTTTTAACCAGGGAAAGGGTAGATGTTCAAAAGAATTTGACCAAGCATTCAAATTTCAGAAGGAATGTCCCATCTAAGGATCACCACATTTTATCTTTTGCATCATGAGATTAAGAAAAATGTCAAAACCACGATGTTCATTTCCTCACAAAGTCCTGAGGTCGAGATCAAATCGATACAGTAATGGCTATCCCTTGCCGATCAAGGAATGAGGCATTTTTTTTCTTCAAAAAAAAAGAAAGAAAAAAAGAAAAAAGTTCAAAAACATAAAGTCATATTGACTTGTTCAAAGTGGAAAGTATGAATAAGAAAGAAACAAAAAGCCCCTCTAAGTCGAAACTTGAAAACTAGTCGCTTAGGCAAAAGTTAGGGCGTCCCGCTGGACTCCCAAAATTGAAATTCAAAAGATTTTATCCAAGCAAAAGTTATGGAAAAGAGAGCCTAAAAGGCCGAAAAAAGATTATTCAATAAAATCTTCATCAAAAGAAGAGGAACAATAGTATCAAGAACAAAAGCAACAAAAGTTAAGTGACAATCATGTTGGAGAATTTGTCGCGATCACTCAACCATTACAAATCCTTTTGAAAGATGAATGCTTGTGATAAATCAGCTGAACTTAGGACAAAAGAATATCACGAAGGGGGTGGGCACCAAATAACTTGAGCCTTGAAAAACTTTAAAAAAAAATATAAAAAAACCTCAAACCAAGCCACGTTACAATCTCTAAAAGTCCTAACTGAAACAAGGGTTTAACTCGAAAACATACTACAATAGGATAGCTTTTCCTAAATTCCCAAATATGTGTTGCATATCCATGTTATTATCTTATCACCCGCATCCTGACTCTTTCTTTTTTTTTGAAAAAAAGAGGGGAAGAAAAGTTTTGAAATTTTTGCACTCTAGCCAGTGATTCCTTCACAACAGAGATGCGACACTTTGTTAAGTTTTTCAACTTCAAGGCTTAAATAATCATTGCATCAGGTCTGTCATTCCCAAAATAAACATCTTTCTGCATGCAAAACATTTGTTTGACATCAAAAAAGAGTTTACACGTTGAACACCTGTAAAGAGCTTAATGATTGTTAGAAAGGGAATATTTGTCTTTCTTCTAGACAGAGCCCATGTATGAATAAGACTTTACCTATCCCCAGTGAAGTTTCGTTTCCGCAGCGAAGTTTTGTTGCCCCAGGAATCTTCTTTTAAAGGCCTCATTCTGAGACCCCAGATCTGAGGATGTCGCATATCCCCAACAGAATTACCAATAGAGATCCCTCACCATGACATCTCATTTCCCAGATGATCTGCTGACTGGGGCATCCTTATGTTAAGATCTTCCCTTATCCCCAGTGACGTCGATACTTTGTGACTATCTGCATGATCCGTCCAATGGTTGCATTCCAAGAGAAACCTTTGTCCAACACAAAAATCTTCAACAGAGTTTTGTCTCCCCGGTGAAGTCCCGTTTCCTCAGAAGAGATTTGTTCCCCCAGCAAAGGTTTTCACCTCTCTTGTCAAGTTTGTTGTCTTGGTGTCATCCTCAACACGGCCGCGCATTGTCTTTTCCAGAGGTTACAGTCTTTCCCTGGTCATCTCCCTCAATGTTTGATCTTCAGATGGTGTCCCTCTCCAGAAGCTACAATGTCAATCTGATCTTCTCTAGGAGTTTGCAGTTTATTTCTGCAGCTTCTCTCAATGTTTGTGGCCCGTTTCTACTGGTTGCTCAGTTGTTTTTCCCCATGAAGCTTCATCTCTTCGAGGTTCCCTCTCTAGCAGTTCCCCGTATTTTCTCCTCTCCTTTGGATTTTGCAATTTATTTTTGCAAGTCATGACAGATCCTGACTTCTTGGTTATTGGCTTCTCAATTGGCCATTCCTCAGTGAAACTTTTAAACATACATCATTACATTGCATCTACCTAAAACGCGTAGCATTTCCATTATATGGAGCATTGCGCTATATAAGAAGAATTCAAACATGCATCGGAACATAAGCCATTATTGTTTCTGTTGTCCCCAGTGAATTTGATAATACTTCAGATTAAATCCCCAGCGAGGTCTTCGTCCTCATTATCTCAGTTTCCTCCCCATACCAATATCTTTTTAATGTCAATCATTTGTTTGTTTGAGTGTGTACTCTTGACTGTAGTTCAGTTTCGCCCTGGCGCGGTCTTCTCGGGTTTAGTCTTCACTACCCTCTCCGGTTCATTCCAATGTCTATTGATGCACCTTTCGAATACCAGTTTCGTCCTGATATTCGCTTTCAGCGGGTTTTTAGGTGTACGTCCTAATCTCCTTGCTTTGGGTTAAGCTCAGAGTTTTGTCTCATCACCTTGCGCATGAAATCCAGTTTTGTTAGAACATAGTTTGATTCTACAACCCTCAGTTAGAGTTTTGATGATAACAAAATACCAGATTAAATGAATTATGAGATTTATATAAGACATATGTGCTACTCAAAATTATGTTGTGTATTCGCAGGAAACTCTGATTGAATCAACATCAGAATATCAATATCAACATCAGCATCAGAAGATATGTCAGCACCAGAAGATCAAAACATGTGCTTACGCTGAAGCCTGATGAACAAAATTTGCGCTTACCATACTCTGATTCTGATCAAGATCCTAATCATGTCATCAGCATTCAGAAGCGCCAGAATAAGCTAAAGCCAAGAACACTCTGATTTTCATTAAGCAGAACATTCTGAAGTGTCAACGTTACTGCACTCAAGGCAGATTAATTACCAACGGCTTTATTCCAAGACAAAGATCTTCTCAAAAAGGAAAGAACGTTATGAGCATTGAAATGGAATTATGGACAGCAACGTATCTATTCCAAGGCTATATAAACAAATCAGTGAGAAAAGAAATGGCTAATACTCTATAATTCTCCTACACGCACATACGCATAAGCCAATCATCTTCGTCCTCACTCATTCAGTTTGCTAAAGCTCTCAACTGCTTACTCTATAGTTCTAGCAATCTAGTTTCATATAAGCTTCATTTTGTGTATTATCACAGTTGTGATATATAGTTTTTCTAGAAAACATCAAACACACATATTTGTTCATTTGTCTGTAAAAGAATTACCTTGAGAAAAATCGGTTTGTGGTTAGACTCAAGAAGGCTTTGACAGTTGTTAATGCAGTTGTTGTATTCAGTTGAATATAGTGGATTAAGACCTCGTTGGAGAGAGGCGAAATCACCTTGACGGGTGGACTGGAGTAGTTTGAGATCAAACGAACCAGCATAAAAATAACGTGTTGTCTGCATTTGATTTCAAGTTTTACAATTCAACCCCCTTTCTTGTGTTTTTAACTTCTTCAATTGGCATCAGAGCGCCTGGTTCTGAGTTCATAACACTTAATCGTGTCAGTACAAGATCCAGCGTTAGAAAAACACAATGGCAGGACAACATCAAAACATCAGTAATGACAACAATGAAGAAAGAGACAGATTCAGTGGCAAACCTCCAGTCTTTGATGGAGAGAACTTTGACTACTGGAAAGACAGAATTGAAAGCTTCTTTCTGGCCCACGATGCTGATCTGCGGGATATGGTGACTGATGGATACACGCACCCAGTGAATGCAAGTGGTCAGAAGATTGACAGGAAAGCAATGTCTGATCAACAAAAGCGTGATTTCAAAAATCATCACAAAGCCAAAACAATTCTTCTCAGTGCTATCTCTTACTCTGAATATGAAAAGATATCAAACAGAGACACTGCAAAGAATATGTTTGATTCTCTGAGAATGACGCATGAAGGCAACCTTCAAGTTAAAGAAACTAAAGCTCTTGCGCTCATTCAGAAGTATGAGGCATTCAAGATGGAAGAAAGTGAATCTATTGAAACAATGTTCTCAAGATTTCAGATTCTGGTTGTTGGTCTCAAAGTTCTGGACAAAGGGTATTCTACTACTGATCATGTTAAGAAGATCATCAGAAGCTTGCCAAAATAGTGGAGGCCAATGGTCACAGCGCTGAAGCTAGCTAAGGATATCAATACAATCTCTCTGGAGGAACTTGTCAGCTCCCTCATAAGTCACGAGATAGAGCTAGAAGCTGATGAACCTCAAAGTCAAGGTAAGTCATTAGCTTTAAAATCTAACAGAAAATCTGACTCCAAGGTTTTGCAGGTTGTTGAAGAAACCTCTGATGGGTCCTCATCAGAAGAAGATGAACTATCTCTCCTTTCTAGAAGGGTGAACCAACTGTGGAAGCAGAGGCAAAGGAAGTTCAGGAATCCTAGAAGATCAGAGAATCAGAACGAATCTTCCTCCAGATACAGAAGGTTAGAATCCTCCTCTGGACACAGAAGATATGAAGGCTCTTCAGGAAGCAGAAAGCCAAACAACAAGGACATCATCTGCTATGAATGCAACGAGCAAGGGCACTACAAAAGTGACTGCCCAAAGCTTCAGAAGGAAAATCCTAGAAGAAAGTTTGGCAAGGAAAAGAAGAAAAGTCTCATGGCTACATGGGATGACTCTGACACATCTGAAGCTGACTCGGAATCAGATGATGAGAGAGCAAACATAGCTCTCATGGCAAACATAACAGAAGACAGTGAAGCTTCTGAATCAGACTCTGAATCAGACACAAAAGAGGTATTTCCTGACTTTTCTATTAATTTTACTAAGGCTGAACTAGTTGAAAGCCTTAATGAGATTCTGGAAAGATATCAGCAGATCAGAGTCAAATTCAGAAACCTGAAAAGGGATCTTGCTTCTGACTCTGATAAAACTGAGAGTCTCAAATTGGAAAATTCTGAGTTGAAAAATAAAGTTTCAAAATTAGAAAATATATTACAAAACTCTTAAAAGGAAACAATTCTTGAAACTCCCAGTAGTGCTGATGAGATCATCAAGAAGTATGATCACAGCTTTCAGAAGTTTCTAGCTAAAAGCATAGATAGAAGCAAGATGGCTTCAATGATCTATGGAGTTAGCAGAAATGGAAGAAAAGGAATAGGATACCAAGGTAAGGTACCTACACCAAAGAATGCCATGGATTTAGTTATTAAACGAACTCCACTTAATTCACACTTTGTATATGGGCACACACACGACATCAAATATACTAGTAGTAATTATTCTGTCAAACCAAAATTCAATCAGAGTTTTGGTAAAACTAACAAATCAGGACCCAAGAAAATATGGGTACTGTGATCGGTGGATCTGGAACTGACTGTTTAACGCTGGTTCGCGAAATGTCGCAGAAGCAAGAGTCGCCACCGTCTTTTATTTTCTCCAAATGGAAAGGACAAAAGCACAGAAAAATTCCTTATAGAGATTGCTCTCGGTTCGGGAGGTAGGTTATAGAAAGGGAAGGTGTTAGCACCCTTTCTATCCATGGTTATCCATGGGCTCTTAGATACTTGCTCATTTGTGTTTTCAAAAATGGTTTGTTTGCTTTTCAATTGTGGGTTTAAAAAGTTTCTTTGAAAGTTTCAGATCGACTCTTGTGTCAGAGTGTTTGAAAAATTGTTTTTGAAAGCTTTTGAAAAAGTGTCGGTGTAAAAAGGTTTTTTTGTTTGTTTTTGAAGAGAGCAAGTATCTACGAGAACCTACCTACCCTAAGGAATTCGTCTGTGTAAATGTCCTTTAAGGTAGTGCCATCCCACCATTGAGAGGTAGGTAGCACCACCGTTGGAGGTGTTCGGGTCAATTCGAGGGTTCGGGACATGGTGATCACCAGAGCAATGGGAAGACACCTTAGAAGCTACCCTCATGCCAGGTTCTCGGATCATGAGGACTTACTAAGACATCCTCTACTCGACGATCACCTTTCGAAGGCAAGGCAACAGTGAGGCGTACCCTAGGGGGTGGTGTGTGCGATTCGTGTGTCATTTTCATTTGTATTTGTCTTGTCAAGTTAAAGTGATCTACGCTTGATTTTATTTAAGGCCATTCATTCTTGCATGCTTTGTTTAACAGTTAATATTTGCGGGAAAAGTAAATTCTAAACTATTACAAATGGCGCGGGTCCACATCGCCAAAATTAAACCGGACCCGATTTGACGGAAAATAAATAAAGCAAATAAAATAAAGTAATTGAAAAGTGCGAGAAGTTTAAGTTACAAAACTTTGGGAGAGATACATAATTATTTAAGCGAAATAAAATAAATATGCGAATTTAAACAATTAAAAACATGGGCATTGGACCCTTTTGCAAAATATTAAAGTTAATGAGGAATTAAAATTAAAAAAATTAAAAGAGAATGTTTTTGGTATTTTTAGTGTTTTTAGGAGTTAATATGAAAAAGAGAATTAATTAACATTAAAATTGAATGCAAACCCTAATTCTAATGGCTTTTAAATTTGTTATGAAAATATTAACATTTTAATCTAAATGAAACCCTAATTAATTATATACAATTTTAATTATGAAAAATAAATATAATAAATATTATTATGGTAAAAGGGAAAAAGAAATAAAAACAATAATTAAACCTATTTCTACATATTTTTCGTATTTTTGTTATTAAAGAATTAAAATTGTAACCTAATTTAAAACTAATTTATTTACATGAAAATATTAAAATAAAAATTATTTATCATGTTTTTATCTTTTTCTGATTTTTTAGGCATTTTATATATATTGTAAAAATAATTAATTAAATTAAAACAATAAAATAAATAAAATAATAATTGAAAACAAAATAAATAAAAAAAGGAAATTGCAAACCAGGGGGGGTTCAGGCCCCAATTGTGAGGTATTTTGTAGTGATTCAGGCCCATGGAGGATGTGGCCTTATTGACTTTCCAAGCAACGTGTCCCAGCGTTGACTAGCACCCACTGTATTCCATGAATCCTGGCCCTTGAATTGGTTCAACTGGACGCGTGGATGATCAGATTTTGAGGCGTAGGATGCATCCTCAATATTGACACTGCATAGGAATTTGGATTGAAAAATAATATTGGAAATTATACAGACCTGGGACTCGAACCCAGGTCTTGGACGTTGATACTCCCTTCGCTTGCCAACTGAACTGAATCACGCGTGTTAACATATTATAACAAATAAATAATAAAAAGAAAAACCAAGGCATTAGTGGTTCAGCGCGCGAAAATTCAAACAGGCCTATCATGTTTTGACAACGCATCATCTTCTTCGCATGTTTATTTTTTTTTCTGGAACAAGAGCATACAGCAACGGTTTTAAACGCGTGGTTTTAGGCAGGCTATTGGAAAATAGCGAATAGCTCTCAAGCGCTCATAAATTGAGCGCGAGGGTTGATTCTCGTTCGTCCCAAAGCGCTTGTTCTCATGGTCTATGTCTCAGCCTCCAATTTTGCCCTATTTGAGAAACCCCAATTTCAAGCTCTGTAAACCCTAGAACTCAGACATGGCACAATCGCATATACGGCACAAAAACGCAATTAATTATGTTGGTTAGCATCAAAACATTATAATGAACATGAATCCATAAATAAATTTCACAAATAATGCTTAGATCATGATATACGATTATGGAATTTTTGCTGTACAGTTGAGGTTCTCGTTACCAATTCCTTGCCTTTTGATGGATGTTCTGGGTTGGAATATGATCAGTGAAGCTTCAGGAAGCTATTGGAATCAAAATTAGGGCTTGAATCGTCCTATAACCTGCTTTTCAGTTTTGAGCTTTTTTAGAGAAAATTCCAAGTTTGCAATGTGTTCTTTAGCGCAGCTTAGAGTGTATGGACATTAGGGTTGTGATCAGGCCTTTGTAGTGAATCAATTAGGTTAAGAAAACTCAATAAAATCCAATGAATTAATGGTTTTTTGAAAATTTGATTTCTTAAGATCTTCCATATCTTTTTTCATGTGTATTTGTATCAATTTGCATCCAATCACCCCAAATCTTTCCTAATTTGCATTTACACGAAATATTGACCTTAAAACATGTATAAAAAGATTGGTTTGGTTAATTTAAACATTTTTCATATATTTAATTGATTTAATTGAATTAATATAAATAAAAATCCAAATAAATAAATAAAAAATGAGAAAATACTTCCCTTTGGGCCAAGTGGTCGTGTATATGCTTGGAATGATGAATCATGGAAGAAAAATGGGCCCATTAGCAATTTTAGGTCATTTGGATCAAAGTTGACTTTTCAAAATATCCAAAAATTTCCCAACTTCCCCAAGGCATAACTTGCTCAATTTTTAAGCTTTTATCATGTTCTTGGACATTTTGGAAAGGTCTTTGAGTCCTCTAACCAATGTCTTTGGTCCCATGTCATTTTGATTTACCAATCTCAAGTTATGGCCTTTGACTTAAAGTCCCTTTTTGTTGACTTTTGAAAATGACCTATAATGTTGAAATTAATAACTTTTTGTGAGAGCATTTCTTGGACTTGAAATATGAAGATGAGTTGTAGGAAATGTCTTTCTCTTCAAAATGAGCTTTGGATGTAATTTTTCTGATAATCCATGTGAAAGTTATGCCCTGGTCAATTTCAGTTGACTTTTTCAGCTGTCCAAATATAGTAACCTTTGCATCTTTGATGATTTTCTGAGCCAAATTTTGAGAATCATGATCAAGCATTGATCAAATGATGTTTGTGGCTTCAAAATGATATGTTGACCAAAAATTTGAACTTTTGACTGCCAAATGACCATTTTGCCCCTACAGTTGACTGTAGTGCAATTAGGGTTTTGACTGTGCAATTTTGAGCTGAATGCCTTGAAATTTGATATGAGGATACTTGACCATATTTGTAGGCATATGAGACTTGATTGGGCCTTTGAAAACTTCCTTTCTTGATCAGAACACAAAACCCTAATCTTGACTGTATAGGAGACCTTTGCACTGTGCCACCCTTGGGGAATTTTGCAGCTTGACTTGGCAATTTTTGAAGAATATGGGAGGGCAAATTTTGGGGTACAACAGTTGCCCCTGTTCAATCTTCTTAGACCTGAGGATGCAGATTGGCTGACGTGCCTTTCGTAATCCGAAGGTGGAAGATGATTGAACACTAGAGTGCCCAGAAATTTGCGCTCACATAGTAGCAGTGTGATGGAATGGGCTTATAGATGCCGTTGGGAGGTTGTTGGATAGGATGATGGGCTTATAGATGCCATCTGGATGTTGATTGCGTAGGAGATTCCTTAGCGAGAACCTGCATACCTGCAAAAGAACAAATGAGTACCTGACACGTTGCAGGAGCTGGTTTTCAGATGCTTGGTATAGATGTGTCCTGACTGGTTACAGGAGCTGGATCTGGAGCTTTAAAAGATGATGAATGAACCAGGTATGGTCATTGCCTTAGCATGAATGGTAAGAGAACCTTGGGTGATTTTAACTTCAACAACGCTCGTTGAGAAAATCTCGGTGAGAAATACCATCTTCGCAGTATCGGGAAGAGAACCATATGCAATTATAATTTGAAAGGGGATTGTCACCTCACTCACCGTCGGAGAGGGAACCATAAGAAAAGGAATTGTCACCTCACTCACCGTCGGAGAGGGAACCATCTGAAAAGGACTTACCACCTCACTCACCGTTGGAGAGGGAATCATAAGAGACTATCACCTCACACTCACCGTCGGAGAGGGAAATATCTGAAAAAGGAATTACCACCTCACTCACCGTTGGAGAGGGGACCATAAGAGACTATCACCTCACACTCGCCGTCGGAGAGGGAAACATCTGAAAAAGGAATTACCACCTCACTCACCGTTGGAGAGGGGACCATAGGAGACTATCACCTCACACTCGCCGTCGGAGAGGGAAACATCTGAAAAAGGAATTACCACCTCACTCACCGTTGGAGAGGGGACCATAGGAGACTATCACCTCACACTCACCGTCGGAGAGGGAAACATCTGAAAAAGGAATTACCACCTCACTCACCGTCGGAGAGGGGACCATAGGAGACTATCACCTCACACTCACCGTCGGAGAGGGAAACATCTGAAAAAAGGAATTACCACCTCACTCACCGTCGGAGAGGGGACCATAGGGGACTATCACCTCACACTCACCGTCGGAGAGGGAAACATCTGAAAAGGAATTATCACCTCACTCACCGTTGGAGAGGGGACCATAGGTTCTGCTGAGTCTTTATCAGAAAAATCTGTTGGGAATCGATTTAGCTGGACTATAGGAGGTCTTGAAATATGTTAGAGAATTTCAACTGCGTCTTTCCTGAAAGGTAAAGGTCAGTCATATGCAATGCATGATATGGATCAAGCAACGATGTTCTCAACATAAATGAGATTTGTATGATATGATGCGTTATGCATGCTATAATGATGTATATATGTGATGTTTTATGAATGTTTTCGTCTAGGAAAGTAAATCCTTGACGGGTGCCGGGAAGTCATATCCTGGGCTGATGTTGGAGAATAAGCTTTTACTTCCGCTGGGGATGATAACTGCAAGAATACCGGTAGGAGAAGATGACTCCGTTGCGGGATAAACTTGGCAAATGGAGGACTCTGCGGGGAGAAAAGGTACTCTAGCGACTATGCTGGGAAGCAATACTCTGTGGGGAGAGAGATGCTTTGCTGAATTGTTGATAACTTGCTGAGGATATCTTTGTTGTATTGGAAGTGTTGATAGACTTCACTGGGGTTAAGGAGACTTCGTCGAGGACGCTCTTTCCATGGCTCTTGGCTGAGGATAACCCAGTTATATCCTGTTAAGGAAATAACTCTTTAACTCAAGCCGGACGACGCGTTCGTGCTCTGCGAGGGGGTAAGCTTCCAGAATCTTACTGGGGATAAGCTTACTGCTTGGGGATATGGACTCCGTCTTTCCTGGGGAAACCGGATTGGACTTTTCTGGGGAAGTTTTGATATGCTGGGGAAGTGATTCCTTTGAATATTGAGATACCGCCGGGGAACAATCTTTAGGCCAAGACTGCCGGGGATGCTTGTTATGAGTGTGTATGCTGCTGGGGGAAGTTTTGAGATCTACTGGAGGATACTCAATTTCCTTGAGATTTGATAACTCTGCTTGGAGAAGAATGCACTTTTGTTGGCTCACTCTCTGGGGAATTCAAGTATACTGGTCATGTTCTTTAGCTGAACCTACCTTGGTACCTTGGAGGATAGAGCAATTAGACTACTCAGAAAACTCTTTATTGCCCCTGTTTCTAGTGTCACCTGCAATTAATTCCTTTGTTTCGTATGCAAATATTTATGAGTTAGCAAACTATTGTCAATGCATATATCACAAATTGAACCTTGGACTTTCTTCGCAAAACAAAACAGAAAAATAAACACTTGGCACGTTTAACTGAAAATATTTGTATTGATTTTGAATGGCCTGAAAATAGGCGTTTTGTGTACAAGAGGCTGACGTCCTAGTAAGAGAACGTCGCCGAACCAGAGAGTTTATACAAATTTTGTACAAAAGAAAATAAAACAGCTGTGTGAAATATGAATGATCCACTGGGTTTCAACTCTGCTATTGCCTTTATAACTCCGAGCGTCTCATCACTTGATGACCTTGGTTGAAGGTGAAGCTGACTGATCGATGCCGTCTGAACCTGATGTAGATACCGGATTCTGGATGCAAAGTGATCCAATGAGACATAGTATTACGCTTTATCTCTAATTTTTGCCTGGACCGCCCTTTCGGGTTTTCAGTCCACCGGGATACCCATTTTTGCCCAAGCCGCCTTTTCAGGTTTTCGACTTGCCGGGTGTACAGATTTTTTTCATTTTCATCCCTTCATTTTGCCCGAACCCTTTTGGTTCGCCGGGAAGCCCTAATTTTTGCCTAGGCATGTCAGCCTAACGGGTCTTTTTTTTTCATGCGTAGTATCTTTTTACTATGTCTGCATTGGCGGGGTGAGGAAGGTCGTCACCATCCATATTGGTTAGAATCATTGCTCCTCCTGAGAACACATGTTTAACCACAAATGGCCCTTCGTATGTAGGGGTCCATTTTCCCCTTGGATCACTCTGAGGAAGGATGATTCTCTTGATCACCAGATCCCCGACTTGATATTCCTGTGGTCTGACCTTCTTGTTAAATGCCCTGATCATCTGTTTCTGATACGTCTGACCATGACAGATAGCGGCAAGTCTCTTTTCATCAATGAGGTTAAGTTGATCAAGTCGTGTCTGGATCCAATCATCTTCGTTCAGATTTGCATCCTTCATTATCCGGAGAGAAGGTATTTGCACTTCGATCGGCAAGACTGCCTCCATGCCATAAACCAGAGAGAAAGGAGTTGCCCCGGTTGACGTCCTAGCTGAGGTACGGTACCCATGCAGAGCGAACGGTAACATCTCGTGCCAATCTTTGTAAGTCACTGTCATCTTCTGCACGATCTTTTTGATGTTCTTATTAGCTGCTTCTACAGCCCCATTCATCTTCGGTCTGTAAGGAGAAGAATTGTGGTGCTGTATCTTGAACTGTTCGCAGAGCTCAGCGATCATCTTGTTGTTCAGATTGGTACCGTTGTCTGTAATAATTCGCTCAGGGACGCCGTACCGACAGATCAGGTTGTGCCGAATGAACTGTGCCACAACAGTCTTGGTTACCGTAGCATAGGATGCTGCCTCAACCCACTTCGTAAAATAATCAATCGCCACTAGGATGAAGCGATGTCCATTAGATGCCGTAGGTTTTATCTCACCGATCATGTCTATGCCCCACATCGCAAACGGCCAAGGCGCCGTCAGAACATTCAGGGGAACCGGAGGAACATGCACCTTGTCTGCATAAATCTGGCACTTGCGGCATGTCCTGGAATGTTGGTAACAGTCAGCTTCCATTGTGGACCAGTAGTATCCTGCCCGTAGGATCTTCTTAGCCATAGTATGTCCACTGGAGTGTGTACCAAAGGTCCCTTCATGTAGCTCTTCCATGATTCTTTCTGCTTCAGTCTTATCCACACAACGCAGTAAGGTTGAATCATGGTTTCGCTTGTATAATATGTTGTTGCTTAAGAAGAACTTGGCTGCGAACCTTCTCAGGAATTTCTTATCGTTGACAGATGCACCTTCAGGGTATTCCTGAGTTTCCAGATATCTCTTCACTTCGTGGTACCAAGGCTTCTCAGTCGCCAATTCAGTTTCGAGATCACAACAGTATGCCGGTTCGTCCAGTTTCCAGATGATGATCCGGGGAGCCTCATTATCCCATTTGACCTTGAACATTGAAGACATTGTAGCTAACGCATCCGCTAACTGATTCTCTTCTCTTGGAAAGTGCTCAAAGGTTATCTCTGTAAAATGGGGGATCAGGGTCAACACACATTCTCTGTAAGGGATCAAGTTTGGATGTTTCGTATCCCATTCTCCTTTGATCTGATTGATCACAAGAGCGGAATCTCCGAAGACACTTAGAAATTTGATCCTTAGGTCGATCGCAGCTTGAAGACCCATGATGCACGCCTCATACTCCGCCATGTTGTTGGTACAGTTGAAACACAGCCGGGCAGTGAGTGGAGTATGAGTACCTTGTGGAGATATGATTATGGCGCCGATACCGTTACCCAAAGCATTGGAGGCTCCGTCAAAGTGCATAGACCATCGGGATCCTGGTTCAGGTCCTTCATCCGGTCCAGGTACTTCACAATCTGTTACAATCATGATGCTTTCATCCGGAAATTCGAAGTTCATGGACTGATAATCATCTACAGCTTGATGTGCCAGGTGGTCTGCCAATACACTCCCCTTGATGGCTTTCTGGGTGGTGTACTGAATGTCGTATTCCGTCAAGATCATTTGCCATCTTGCAATTCTCCCAGACAGAGCAGGCTTTTCGAATATGTACTTTATAGGATCCATTTTTGAGATCAACAAGGTAGTGTGAGTCAGCATATACTGTCTCAGCCGGCGAGCAGCCCATACCAAAGCGCAGCAAGTTTTCTCAAGCAGTGAGTATCGGGTCTCACAGTCGGTAAACTTTTTGCTAAGGTAATAAATGGCATGCTCTTTTCGGCCAGACTCGTCATGCTGCCCCAGCACACACCCCATTGAGTTGTCGAGCACTGTCAGGTATAGTATCAGAGGTCTCCCTTCAACCGGTGGCATAAGGATGGGTGGTTCTTGGAGATACTCTTTGATTCTGTCGAAAGCAGCCTGACATTCATCGTTCCAACGTACTACCTGATCTTTCTTCAGCAGCTTGAAGATTGGCTCACAGGTAGCAGTCAGATGTGAGATGAAGCGAGCAATGTAATTCAGGCGTCCTAAAAAGCCTCTGACTTCCTTCTCTGTCTTAGGGACCGGCATCTCTTGAATAGCTTTGACCTTAGCAGGGTCCACTTGAATACCTTTATCACTGACCACGAAGCCTAGCAACTTCCCAGATCTTACCCCGAAGGTGCACTTGCTTGGGTTCAATCTCAGCTTGTACAGTTTCAACCGGTCAAACAAATTCTGCAGATGATCTAGGTGCTCTTCCTCAGTCTGGGACCTAGCGATCATGTCGTCCACATACACTTCTATCTCATGATGGATCATGTCATGAAATAAGGCAACCATGGCACGTTGGTAGGTTGCCCCAGCGTTCTTCAACCCGAATGGCATGACCTTGTAACAGAAGGTGCCCCACTGAGTAACAAACGTAGTCTTTTCCATGTCTTCAGGTGCCATCTTGATCTGATTGTAACCTGAAAAGCCATCCATGAAAGAGAATACTTTGTGCTGAGCTGTATTATCAACAAGGACATCAATGTGAGGTAAGGGGAAGTCATCTTTGGGGCTGGCCCTGTTCAGATCCCTGTAGTCGACACACATTCTGACCTTACCATCCTTTTTAGGTACCGGCACCACGTTAGCAACCCACTGAGGGTAAGAAGTCACTGCGAGGAACCCAGCATCAAACTGTTTCATGACCTCGGCCTTAATCTTCTCAGACATCTCTGGACGCATCCGACGGACCTTTTGCTTAACTAGAGGGCAGTCTTCCTTAGTCGGCAAGTGATGGACCACAATGTCGGTATCCAACCCGGGCATGTCTTCGTAGGACCAGGAAAAGATCTCCATATAATCATGCAGCATCTTGGTTAACCGTTGCTTCACGCTGAGCTCTAGGTTGGCACCAATCTTTACCTCTTTCCTGTCTGCTTCAGTACCCAAGTTTATGATTTCCACTGGCTCTTCATGGGGTTGAATTGCCCTCTCTTCCTGAAGCAACAGTCTTGCAAGCTCACCAGGCACTTCGCAATCATCTTCACCTTCGTCTTCGGCTAAGTTGATCGGATTTTCGAAGTCATAATTGGCAGTAGCAGAGTTGTTATCAGTGAGATCCAGAGTGGATTGGAACCTGTATGAGTGAGTGTGTGTGTAAATACAGCTGTTTTGAAATATATGAAAAGGAAAGAAAGACAGGAAAGGAGCACAATATTTGTAATGCGAAAATACGTCCAAGATTTTTATTCATGGTATATGAAATGACAATTTGTATGCCCTCACAAATAGAACCACGGTGCCTCGGGTAAGACACCGGGCCATAGAGTTTATCATTGTTTATTACAAAATAGCAAAACAAAGAAATTTATTACTTAGTAACAAGAGAAACAGGGAGGTTGTCTTTTGCGCTCCAATTGTTAAGTCCACCGTCGGTTGCCGGGTAGATCCAGCTATCAAACTCAGCTTCATCAACTTCCTCTTCGTCCCCAATAGCATTCACTCCATGAGCAGGTAGGGGAGCTGTTACCACATTAGGCTTGTCAGATGCCTCAAACTGTACCTCCTTGGCGTCAATAAGGTCCTGCAGCTTGTTTTTTAACGCCCAACAGTCATCGGTAGAGTGCCCCGGGCTATCTGAATGGTAAGCACAACGAGCATTCGGGTTGTACTTGGGAGATGTAGTATTGGGGAACTTCGGGGCCTCCCTGACAGTCACTAAGTTAGTGGATAGCAACTGTGGCAGGATCTGTGATAGGGTCATGCTTAACCGGGTAAACTCTCGCCGAGGTCTTTCAGCCCTTTGAGGATTGTTGGGCCGAGGAGCGGCAGCAGGCTTAGCAATCATCACCGCACTGACAGATTGGCGGTGCTCAGGTCTCTCTGATTTCCTAGAACCATACACGGCACTAGACTCTTTCTTGAATGGTTTCTTTTCCGAACTAGATGATGCACCCTTCGCAATCTTCCCAGACTTTAACCCAGCTTCAATTCTCTCTCCAGTCAGAATCAAATCAGTGAACCCAGCAGAAGAATTCCCAATGAGATGGTTGAAAAACGGCCCAGATAGGGTCCCCAAGAACATGTCTACCAACTCTCGATCAGTCAATGGTGGCTGCACCCTGCCAGCCAGGTCTCTCCACTTCTGAGCGTACTCCTTAAAACCTTCGCTTGCACCTAACGACATACCCTAGAGTTGGGTACGTGTGGGGGCAAGGTCGGCATTATATTGATACTGCTTATAGAAAGCAGTAGCCAACTCCTCCCAGTTACGAACCTTGGTCCCATCCAGCTGATAGAACCATTCGAGGTGAGTCCCTGAAAGACTCTCCTGGAAGAAGTGGATCCATAAATTCTTATCCGCAGAGTACGGCTGAATTTTCCGAACATAGGACCTTAGATGCAGCTTGGGACAAGACGCCCCGTCATACTTAGAGAAGGATGGTGCTTTGAACTTGTGGGGGATGATCACACCAGTTGACAAACCCAGATCTCCGAAATCCAGCCCAGGTACCTGTTGAACCTCCATAGCCTTCAACCTGTCCTCCAGTTGCTTGTATCTGTCGTCTGCAGGAGGGTATTGCTCTTCATCAAAATCTGTCTCGTTGTCGGAGACTACCGGACTAGGGACCTTCACTTCTGCCTGGGAAGGACTTTTGCCAACAGAAGAACCAGCCTCTTCATGCTGCAGAGTATTGCCAAACCTTCGGCCCGAGTTGAACAGAATAGTTCTTTTCTTCTTCTTTTTCTCCTTCTTCAGGAGCATGGCCTTCAGTTCTTCTTGGCCTTGAGCTAGACCCTTGATTAATTCTTGAAACTGCGCATTCTGCGCCTGAAGAGCCTTGATTGATGTCTCAGTTGATGCAGATTCGGGATTCATGATGCTGAAATAAACAGCGAAGAACTGTAAGCAACCTGAAAAGGGGAAAAACCTGTTATGCACATGATGTATGAAATGCGTATGAGTTATGTTTTCAAAGACAATCGGGAGTCAACTTTGTAAACAAAAAGGAACACACTTCATTAGATTCAACTTTGCAACTGAAATTATTCAACAAGTTACCCTTAGGGTTACATGAAAGGAAATACTGAAAAGGAAATAAAACTGTAAAAGCTCCTTATTGATCCCATGGTCTCCTCTTCTCAGTACGGATGTAGGCATTCAGAGCTCTCTCATTCTCCAACTGTTTTGTCAATTTCTGGATCTTTGATTCCTGCTCGTTGAACTTTTCCCGGTAAGAATCCCGTTCTTCTCGCAGTTGCGACCAAGATCTCTTCAATGTCTCATAATCAGTAGGTATCTGAGGAGGAAGGACAGTTAGAGGAACACCATCTTTATCAGGACACTCAAGAATGACGGGTCTGACAGCTTCATACGGCATACCTAACTTCTGAGCGCGGATGCGAACCCATTTGCAGTAGGCTTCCATAGGTAAAGAAGTCTTTGGCCCTAACTCCTGTGGGTCAGCTTTATGAACCTTGTCCCAAGCCTTGATGAACCTACGACGCAGCTCATCACTATCCACCTGAAATTCAAAACTGATGTGAGGCACTAACATCTCATGGGGGCCTGCTCTTCTTGCTCTTCCAAACTGACGGAGTGCTAGACATGGATTGTAAGAGATCCCTCCTTGAGTACCAATCAGAGGAACATTAGGGTACTCCCCGCATCGATCAATAATAGCTATCTCATCCAAACCTCTGCAGGTCCAAATGATGTCTTTGTCGGTGAGAGACATTAACCTATGAGCCCAACCTCTTCCTTCTTGGTTCTTCAATACGAACTTAGGGAGGTGCGAAATAAACCACCTCACCAACAAAGGGATACAACACCATAGGGTTCCTCGTCTTCGGGTAGTACGGGCGTGAAGTTGTTGCAAGATGTCACCCAAGAGAGTGGGCACTGGATTCTGAGACATAAAGATCCTTATAGCAGTGACATTGATGAAGTTGTCAGGATTAGGAAACAGGACTAACCCATAGATTAGGAGAGCCAAGATGTCTTCATATGCCCTAAAGTCCAGGTCATTCCAGAAATTGTTAGCTTTACCAATCAGAAACTTAGCCAAGAAACCCTTAACTCCGCTTCTAGTCACCCAGTTGTCTGTTACCTCTTGATGGGTCAAAGGAAGAGCTGCAGCAATGTCCTCAAGCCTGAGGGTCTTTTCCCAACCAGTAAAGGGAGCCTGATCCAAGATAGGGATACCAAGCAAATTAGAGAACTCTTCCAGGGTAGGGACCAGCTGGAAGTCTTGAAAGGTGAAGCACTGGTACAGAGGGTCATAGAACTGGGTCAGAACACTCATCAACTGTTGATCCCGCTTTGTAGTGACTAAACTGAGAAGAGAACCATGCCTCTGAATGAAGGAAGTGGTATTTGGAATTCTGCTAACCAACTCATCAAGCAACTCAGGTGAACGAACAAAGTTGAACCGGATAGTATTCCTTCGCACAGGCATAATAATGTCCTACAAAACAGAGCAAAGATGAAACCCTCTTGTCTTTGAAATGGTCAGTCCTTATACAGGATGCATGCAATGCTCATGATGCTATGATGTTATGATAAAACACACCACATATAGATACAAAGGCAAACATGGTAAGGCACACAAGTCACACAAGGCAAACCCCTAAAGTTTAGGCCAGCATGGGGTCTAGGTACTACCCTCTTTCGGTTTGTTGGTTCATACCTGTCCTAATCAAAAGTAACCGGGTTCTTAGAGGATCCCAATATCATTGACTACCCTCAATCGGTCATAACTCCAGCATCGCAATCTTTTCTTGCGGCCAGAACCATCACGAGAGTTTAGCCTCAATGGGCGTAGCATACTGCTACTGTTCTAATGGCCAAGTTGTGTCAATTAAGGTTCTAAGGTTGTTGGTGCTTAATGACTCCTTAGAAGACCCATATTCTCCTTGTTGCGACACAAGGGATATCGGTACAGACCAAGGTGCCACACCAACGTAGCCACTGCTTCACCTGTGTCGGTCTACGCCGGACAGGTCCCTCACAGCTTATGCTACCTAAACAGGGTATCCCCAGATCCGGGTTAGGATCTATGTATCTCCGATGCAACCCACAATAGTAAAGCAAGCAAATCAATACAAGTGAAAACACAGTTATGAGCTATCCCTAAGGTACACCTCACTTTAAGTTTATTCCCCAGCAGAGTCGCCAGTTCTGTGATCGGTGGATCTGGAACTGACTGTTTAACGCTGGTTCGCGAAATGTCGCGGAAGCAAGAGTCGCCACCGTCTTTTATTTTCTCCAAATGGAAAGGACAAAAGCACAGAAAAATTCCTTATAGAGATTGCTCTCGGTTCGGGAGGTAGGTTATAGAAAGGGAAGGTGTTAGCACCCTTTCTATCCATGGTTATCCATGGGCTCTTAGATACTTGCTCATTTGTGTTTTCAAAAATGGTTTGTTTGCTTTTCAATTGTGGGTTTAAAAAGTTTCTTTGAAAGTTTCAGATCGACTCTTGTGTCAGAGTGTTTGAAAAATTGTTTTTGAAAGCTTTTGAAAAAGTGTCGGTGTAAAAAGGTTTTTTTGTTTGTTTTTGAAGAGAGCAAGTATCTACGAGAACCTACCTACCCTAAGGAATTCGTCTGTGTAAATTTCCTTTAAGGTAGTGCCATCCCACCATTGAGAGGTAGGTAGCACCACCGTTGGAGGTGTTCGGGTCAATTCGAGGGTTCGGGACATGGTGATCACCAGAGCAATGGGAAGACACCTTAGAAGCTACCCTCATGTCAGGTTCCCGGATCATGAGGACTTACTAAGACATCCTCTACTCGACGATCACCTTTCGAAGGCAAGGCAACAGTGAGGCGTACCCTAGGGGTGGTGTGTGCGATTCGTGTGTCATTTTCATTTGTATTTGTCTTGTCAAGTTAAAGTGATCTACGCTTGATTTTATTTAAGGCCATTCATTCTTGCATGCTTTGTTTAACAGTTAATATTTGCGGGAAAAGTAAATTCTAAACTATTACAAATGGCGCGGGTCCACATCGCCAAAATTAAACCGGACCCGATTTGACGGAAAATAAATAAAGCAAATAAAATAAAGTAATTGAAAAGTGCGAGAAGTTTAAGTTACAAAGCTTTGGGAGAGATACATAATTATTTAAGCGAAATAAAATAAATATGCGAATTTAAACAATTAAAAACATGGGCATTGGACCCTTTTGCAAAATATTAAAGTTAATGAGGAATTAAAATTAAAAAAATTAAAAGAGAATGTTTTTGGTATTTTTAGTGTTTTTAGGAGTTAATATGAAAAAGAGAATTAATTAACATTAAAATTGAATGCAAACCCTAATTCTAATGGCTTTTAAATTTGTTATGAAAATATTAACATTTTAATCTAAATGAAACCCTAATTAATTATATACAATTTTAATTATGAAAAATAAATATAATAAATATTATTATGGTAAAAGGGAAAAAGAAATAAAAACAATAATTAAACCTATTTCTACATATTTTTCGTATTTTTGTTATTAAAGAATTAAAATTGTAACCTAATTTAAAACTAATTTATTTACATGAAAATATTAAAATAAAAATTATTTATCATGTTTTTATCTTTTTCTGATTTTTTAGGCATTTTATATATATTGTAAAAATAATTAATTAAATTAAAACAATAAAATAAATAAAATAACAATTGAAAACAAAATAAATAAAAAAAGGAAATTGCAAACCAGGGGGGGTTCAGGCCCCAATTGTGAGGTATTTTGTAGTGATTCAGGCCCATGGAGGATGTGGCCTTATTGACTTTCCAAGCAACGTGTCCCAGCGTTGACTAGCACCCACTGTATTCCATGAATCCTGGCCCTTGAATTGGTTCAACTGGACGCGTGGATGATCAGATTTTGAGGCGTAGGATGCATCCTCAATATTGACACTGCATAGGAATTTGGATTGAAAAATAATATTGGAAATTATACAGACCTGGGACTCGAACCCAGGTCTTGGACGTTGATACTCCCTTCGCTTGCCAACTGAACTGAATCACGCGTGTTAACATATTATAACAAATAAATAATAAAAAGAAAAACCAAGGCATTAGTGGTTCAGCGCGCGAAAATTCAAACAGGCCTATCATGTTTTGACAACGCATCATCTTCTTCGCATGTTTATTTTTTTTTCTGGAACAAGAGCATACAGCAACGGTTTTAAACGCGTGGTTTTAGGCAGGCTATTGGAAAATAGCGAATAGCTCTCAAGCGCTCATAAATTGAGCGCGAGGGTTGATTCTCGTTCGTCCCAAAGCGCTTGTTCTCATGGTCTATGTCTCAGCCTCCAATTTTGCCCTATTTGAGAAACCCCAATTTCAAGCTCTGTAAACCCTAGAACTCAGACATGGCACAATCGCATATACGGCACAAAAACGCAATTAATTATGTTGGTTAGCATCAAAACATTATAATGAACATGAATCCATAAATAAATTTCACAAATAATGCTTAGATCATGATATACGATTATGGAATTTTTGCTGTACAGTTGAGGTTCTCGTTACCAATTCCTTGCCTTTTGATGGATGTTCTGGGTTGGAATATGATCAGTGAAGCTTCAGGAAGCTATTGGAATCAAAATTAGGGCTTGAATCGTCCTATAACCTGCTTTTCAGTTTTGAGCTTTTTTAGAGAAAATTCCAAGTTTGCAATGTGTTCTTTAGCGCAGCTTAGAGTGTATGGACATTAGGGTTGTGATCAGGCCTTTGTAGTGAATCAATTAGGTTAAGAAAACTCAATAAAATCCAATGAATTAATGGTTTTTTGAAAATTTGATTTCTTAAGATCTTCCATATCTTTTTTCATGTGTATTTGTATCAATTTGCATCCAATCACCCCAAATCTTTCCTAATTTGCATTTACACGAAATATTGACCTTAAAACATGTATAAAAAGATTGGTTTGGTTAATTTAAACATTTTTCATATATTTAATTGATTTAATTGAATTAATATAAATAAAAATCCAAATAAATAAATAAAAAATGAGAAAATACTTCCCTTTGGGCCAAGTGGTCGTGTATATGCTTGGAATGATGAATCATGGAAGAAAAATGGGCCCATTAGCAATTTTAGGTCATTTGGATCAAAGTTGACTTTTCAAAATATCCAAAAATTTCCCAACTTCCCCAAGGCATAACTTGCTCAATTTTTAAGCTTTTATCATGTTCTTGGACATTTTGGAAATGTCTTTGAGTCCTCTAACCAATTTCTTTGGTCCCATGTCATTTTGATTTACCAATCTCAAGTTATGGCCTTTGACTTAAAGTCCCTTTTTGTTGACTTTTGAAAATGACCTATAATGTTGAAATTAATAACTTTTTGTGAGAGCATTTCTTGGACTTCAAATATGAATATGAGTTGTAGGAAATGTCTTTCTCTTCAAAATGAGCTTTGGATGGAATTTTTCTGATAATCCATGTGAAAGTTATGCCCTGGTCAATTTCAGTTGACTTTTTCAGCTGTCCAAATATAGTAACCTTTGCATCTTTGATGATTTTCTGAGCCAAATTTTGAGAATCATGATCAAGCATTGATCAAATGATGTTTGTGGCTTCAAAATGATATGTTGACCAAAAATTTGAACTTTTGACTGCCAAATGACCATTTTGCCCCTACAGTTGACTGTAGTGCAATTAGGGTTTTGACTGTGCAATTTTGAGCTGAATGCCTTGAAATTTGATATGAGGATACTTGACCATATTTGTAGGCATATGAGACTTGATTGGGCCTTTAAAAACTTCCTTTCTTGATCAGAACACAAAACCCTAATCTTGACTGTATAGGAGACCTTTGCACTGTGCAACCCTTGGGGAATTTTGCAGCTTGACTTGGCAATTTTTGAAGAATATGGGAGGGCAAATTTTGGGGTACAATAGGTACCTAAGGATAAAATAATACATGTTGCAGATATCTTTAGCAGCAAAGCAGAAACACCAGTCATGGTACCTGGACTCTAGCTGCTCACGACACATGACGGGAAGAAGGCATATGTTCCAAAGCCTGGAACTTAAGCCTGGAGTCCATGTAGGCTTTGGAGGCAATCAGAGGGGAAAGATCATTGGCTCTGGAACAGTAGGTAACGGAAATCTTCCCTCTATAAGTAATGTTTTATTAGTAGATGGATTAATGCATAACCTGTTATCCATAAGTCAATTAAGTGATAACGTTTATGATATAATCTTTAATCAAAATTCATGTAAAGTTGTTAGTCAGAAAGATGGAACTATCCTATTTAATGGAAAGAGGAGAAACAACATTTAGAAAATCAAACTTTCTGAACTGAAAAGTCAAAATGTAAAGTGTCTTCTGTCTGTTAACAACGAGCAATGGATCTGGCACAGAAGATTGGGGCATGTTAGTATGAGAAGAATATCTCAGATTAACAAACTCAATCTGGTCAGAGGACTTCCTAACCTGAAGTTCAATTCAGATGCTCTGTGTGAAGCATGTCAGAAAGGCAAGTTTGCAAAACCTGCTTTCAAATCTAAAAACGTTGTTTCTACCTCTAAGCCATTAGAACTTCTGCACATTGACTTATTTGGACCAGTTAAAACTGCTTCAGTCAGTGGCAAGAAGTATGGGTTAGTAATCGTAGATGACTATAGCAGATGGACATGGGTAAAGTTCTTAAGACACAAGGACGAGTCACACTCTGTGTTTCTCACCTTCTGCAACCAAGTCCAGAATGAAAAGGATCTTAGAATCGTCAAAGTCAGAAGTGATCATGGTGGAGAGTTTGGAAACAAAGATTTTGAATCATTTTTTAATGACAAAGGCATTCTGCATGATTTCTCTTGTGCTAGAACTCCCCAGCAAAATGGAGTTGTAGAATGAAAGAACAGAACATTGTAAGAAATGGCCAGAACCATGATCAATGAGACTAACGTTGCTAAGATCTTCTGGGCAGAGGCGATAAACACAGCGTGCTACATTCAGAATAGAATCTCCATAAGACCTATTCTGGAAAAGACTCCATATGAATTATGGAAGAACAGAAAGCCCAACATTTCATATTTTCATCCATTTGGATGTACTTGCTTTATTTTGAATACTAAAAATTATTTGAACAAGTTTGACTCTAAAGCACAGAAGTGTATTATGTTAGGATACTCTGAACGCTCAAGAGGGTACAGAGTATACAATACAGAAACACAGATTGTGGAAGAATCAATCAGTGTTCGTTTTGATGATAATCTTGACTCTCAAAAGTCAAAGCAGAATGAATTACTTGCAGGTATGGAAGTTGAATTCACAGGTACTGAAGACAAGTCATCAGAAGCTCTTAACAAAGACACTCCCTCAACATCAGAAAGAGGCACTGCAAGCAATCCAGCATCTTCTGTTGATCAACCTCAGAAAAGACCATCCAGAAGCAGCATGGATCATCCAGAAGAAACAATCTTAGGAAGAAAGGAAGATTCAATCAGAACAAGAGCCAGCTTCAGAAACTCTGAAGAATCCCTCATGGGACTTGTTTCTCTAATTGAACCATCTTCAATTGATGAAGCACTTCTGGACAATGACTGGATTCTAGCAATGCAAGAGGAGCTGAATTAATTCACAAGAAATGACGTATGGGATCTAGTTCCTAAACCAAAAGGATTCAACGTCATTGGAACAAAATGGGTGTTCAAAAACAAACTGAATGAACAAGGTGAAGTCATCAGAAACAAGGCACAATTGGTAGCACAAGGTTATAGTCAGCAAGAGGGGATAGACTATACAGAAGCCTTTGCTCCAGTCGCCAGGTTAGAATCTATCGGACTTTTAATTTAATTTGTTGTTAATAAAGGCATCACTCTGTATCAGATGGATGTTAAGAGTGCATTCTTAAATGGATATATAGAAGAAGAGGTATATGTGCACCAACCCCCTGGTTTTGAAAGTTCAAAAAATCCAGAATATGTTTTCAAACTAAAGAAGTCACCGTATGGTCTGAAACAAGCTCCCAGAGTTTGGTATGAAAGACTAAGTAACTTCCTGTTAGAAAAGGAATTCACCAAAGGGAAGGTGGACACAACCTTATTTTGTAAGACAGTTAAGAATGACATTTTAGTCTGCCAGATTTATGTTGATGATATAATATTTGGATCTACTAAACCTTCTCTGGGAAGAAAGTTTGCTGAGTGTATGCAGGCAGAATTTGAGATGAGCCTAATGGGGGAACTGAAATTCTTTCTGGGCATTCAGATCAATCAAACCCCAGAAGGAACTTACATTCATCAGAGCAAATATGTCAGAGAACTTCTGAAGAAATTTGATCTCTCAGAATGTAAGCCATCAAAGATTCCAATGCATCCCACGTGCATTCTTGAAAGAGAAGAGGTAAGCAATAAGGTAGAACAGAAGGTCTACAGAGGTATGATTGGTTCTCTTCTTTATCTGATAGCCTCAAGGCCTGATATTTTATTCAGTGTATGCATTTGTGCAAGATTCTAATCAGATCCTAGAGAATCTCACTTAACAGCAGTTAAGCGAATTTTCAAGTATCTGAAAGGTACTACTAATCTGGGTTTGTTTTATAGAAAATCCAGTGATTACAGCTTAGTAGGTTACTGTGATGCTGACTTTGCTGGAGACAGAGTAGAACGTAAAAGTACTTCTAGAAGCTTCCAATTTCTGGGAGAAAATCTGATCTCATGGTCCAGCAAAAGACAATCCACAATTGCTCTATCAACAGCAGAAGTTGAATACATAGCAGCAGCTGGATGCAGCACACAAATGCTCTGGATGAAAAGTTAACTTGAGGACTTCCAGATTTTTGAGAGTAACATTCCTATACTCTGTGACAATACTTCTGCTATTTGCTTAAGTAAAAATCCAATTTTGCATTCTAGGGCTAAGCATATAGAAATAAAACATCATTTTATTAGGGACTATATTCAGAAAGGAATTTTAAACTTAAAATTTATTGATACAGACCATCAATGGGCTGATATCTTCACAAAACCACTTTCTGAAGATAGGTTCAACTTCATTCTGAAACATCTCAGCATGAAGCTCTGTCCAGAATAAAACTGTTTTAATTTTATATATTAACCTTCAGAATTGTGTTTATTTCTCTGTGAACTTCTGACCAATCCTCTTTCAGAATTTTTAGAAATGCAGATTGTATCAGAATCTATCCATGAAGATCTGAGCGCTTCAGTTCAAGGATAGGTGTGTTGTTCACTCAAGCAAACAAGTGTCATCCAGTCATCAGCTGTTTTCTGAGGCAGAACACGCGTTCACGTTTCTGAAAAGGCAAAGCGCTGATTGGTTGCATTGAGACACATGTCATGGGTAACCGTTTAAGTATATTTCTGAAATCCCCTAAAATCAGCTATCATTAAATGCAATTAATCATGATTTATTTCTCTCTCTTAAGAGTTTATGTTTTCAAAAACTTTTTCGAAATCTATTTAAACACCATTCACACTTTTACCCTTACTTTCGTTTTCAATCATATTTCTGATTTCTGTGTTTGTGTTCTTCCTTCTCAAGAAAACCCTTTCATCTTTTTTTTCAAAAACTCGTGTGAACATGGCGTCTTCCAGCAATCTCTCTTCAGGTTCCCAGAAAGATGCATCATCTGAGCAATATGAGATTCCTATCAGAACACTTCTCACTCCAGTCAAGAACCTTGAAGTTCTGTCAGAGATTATAGTGGATTTCAACAGTCTTAAGGAAAATGGTTTTGATTTATCAGAAGAGATTCAAGCTCAAGGATGGGAGAAATATTTCGACAGGCTAGTGGGTCTAACTTTTCCTATTCTAGTAAAGGAATTCTGGATTCACGCCTCTTCCTCAAATCACCAAGTCACTTCTTACATCATGGGGAAGAAGATTGTGATTACTGAAGACCTGATTGCAAGACTGATAGGGTATAATGGTGGTGGTATTCGTTGTATTGATTGGCAGAGAGGTGTTCAGATGTTGTTGTTATAGCAAGGGAAATTTTCACGCTGGGGCTTCCCTCCAGCAAGATAAGGGATTTGAAAGATAAGCACAGAATTTGGGCAAAGATTATTCTGGGCTGTTTCAACCACAGGAAGCCTACCAGCTCTCCTGATTACATAAACATAGATCAGCAGTTTCTGATCTATTTTATTTCTCAGAGGGTAAAGATTAATCTAGCTCATCTTCTGTTCAACCATCTGAGAACAAGCATAAAGGAAACAAGAGAAGATGAACGCACTAAAAGGGATTGGATACCCTTGGGAAGATTGATATCAGATATTCTGACTGAGAATAGGCTGATTGAACATTTGACAGAGGCACAAGAGATCAGCACCCTGGAACCTTCTGTTGGCAAGAAGCTGAATGCCAAAAATCTAAAGAAGATGAAGCTAATAGAGAACATTAAGAAGGAGCCCAGCGTCACTCCTTTTGCTGACATCTCCAGCAGAAGAGTCCCTCTGGACGACTTTCCTATGTTCTCAGAGATTGACTCCAAGCCTCAAATCATTCTGAGATATTTGGATGCGTGTAAAGCTGATGGTACAACACCTAATCTAAACATTCAAGATCTTCAGCAGAAGGCACCGGAGGTTGTTTTGAAGAAGACAAAGAAGAGAAAAGCTGCTCCAGAAGGATCATCTCAACAAACTCCAAAGAAAAGAGGTAATCCTGTTTCTGTATCTGTTTTAGATTCAACTGCTGTTTCCACATCTATTCCTACTCCAACTCCAACTCCAACTGAAATCCCAACACCCCAAACCTTTGAATATTTTGACATTGACTTTGACCCTTCTGAGTCATTAACCCTCAGAAGATCCCGCTCCAAACCATAAAATCCAAACACTGCAACCATACCAGAACCAGAACTTGCACAAGTTCTCTCTGATATAGAACAACACTCTTCCGCTCCCGAAACAGACAATCCAAATCCAAACACAAAAATTCCCATTTCTCCACAACCTGACATCCCACTCTCACCAATACCAGAAACTCCTCTCTCTCCAATACCAGAACCAGAAATCCGACAACCTTCATCTCCCCAACCAGATATTAATCCACCCTCTCCTCAACATGCACAATCCCCACAACCTGAGACTCAAAACTCTGAGGCTCAACCCTCTGAATCTCCTGAACCACAACCTTTGGCCATTCAATTGCCCTGTGGTACTACTGTTAATATGTCTCAACTTCCCTCTTCACCAGAAACAACTCCACCAAATACCCCATCTAGTCCAATTGTTATTTCTGACTCTCCCACTCCCTCACCTAAGAAAAATACAGAAAACCACAGCAAGACAGTCATTGATCTAACAGTCCTTGAACGCCTTGCTGCAATAAACCAGAAAACTTCCATCCCTAAACCAAAACAACCAGATGTTGGTTCCAGCATTTTGAACTTTGAAACAGATATGCAGAAGTGGATCACTTCTTTGAAACAAGCAAGTCTGGAAGTGGTTGATCCTGCTGTATCAGATCTCCTCTGGACTCAATTCAGAAGATAGGTATGCGCTGAAACCTTCAAGTTGCAAGACTAGAGCTATGGACAGGCTCAACAGAACTTCAGCAATCTGCTGAAGGAAATGGAAGGTCCAGTTCTGAGCAAGCTGCTGAAGGAAGAAGTTCTCCATCTGGACATTGAACCTTGGTCTGAAAAGCGTCTGGCATCTCAAGTTCAACTTGCAGAAGAACAGATAATTCAATATGAAGACTTGGTTCAAGCATAAGAAACTACAGAAAGCTCTGAGAAGCGGCCTGTATCTGAAGATCCTCAAGCTTCCTCTCTTGACAGGAAGGCTCTGGAGGATTTGAAGAGATCAGATATGCTGATGAATGAAAGGTTGGACAAGCAGGATATCAATATTGACTCTATAGCAAACATGGTATCTAAGCAACAGGAAACCAGCGAGAAAATCAAGAGCATGTTGGAAGCTCTGTTCACACGACTTCCTCCTTCTTCTTAGAAATTTTCTTGTGTTTTCCTTGCTTTCTTTACATGTTTGTCTGTAATATTTCTACTTGTTCTAAACTATCATTGCTTCTGTTTTAATACAAACATGTTTTTTACTCTGATCATTTTAACTCTGATTATTAATGCTTTTTGATAACTGACAAAAAGGGGGAGAAAGAACGATATTTTTCAATAACGGATTACTGAGACAAAAGTCTCAAACATTCTAACATCCTTATATATTTGTTGTTCTGAAAAGCTTACAGGTACAAGAATCTGATGAACTCTGATAAAGTAAAATTCTGATGCTCCAAGAAAGTTCAGTAAAGTTCTGATGCTCAAGGTCTCAAGGAATCAAAGGGAAATAATCAACTCAGGGGGAGTTTTTCTCATCATTACTCTGATAATTTTTATTCCTTACCCTCTTAGCTCTGATACTTTTTACTCATTATCTGATTATCTCTGATACCGTTTCCTCTTTATCCTTAAACTCTGATACTTTCATCATTTTATTTTAATTGAAAATTCGGGTTTTTGTCATCATCGAAAAGGGGGAGATTGTTAGAACATAGTTTGATTCTACAACCCTCAGTTAGAGTTTTGATGATAACAAAATACAAGATTAAATGAATTATGAGATTTATATAAGACATATGTGCTACTCAAAATTATGTTGTGTATTCGCAGGAAACTCTGATTGAATCAGCATCAGAATATCAATATCAACATCAGCATCAGAAGATATGTCAGCACCAGAAGATCAAAACATGTGCTTACGCTGAAGCCTGATGAATAGAATCTGCGCTTAGAATACTCTGATTCTGATCAATATCCTAATCATGTCATCAGCATTCAGAAGCACCTGAATAAGCTAAAGCTAAGAACACTCTGATTTTCATTAAGCAGAACATTCTGAAGTGTCAACGTTACTGCACTCAAGGCAGATTAATTACCAATGGCTTTATTCCAAGACAAAGATCTTCTCAAAAAGGAAAGAACGTTATGAGCATTGAAATGGAATTATGGATAGCAATGTATCTATTCCAAGGCTATATAAACAAATCAGTGAGAAAAGAAATGGCTAATACTCTACAATTCTCCTACACGCACATACGCATAAGCCAATCATCTTCGTCCTCACTCATTCAGTTTGCTAAAGCTATCAACTGCTTACTCTATAGTTCTAGCAATCTAGTTTCATATAAGATTCATTTTGTGTATTATCACAGTTGTGATATATAGTTTTTCTAGAAAACATCAAACACACATATTTGTTCATTTGTCTGTAAAATAATTACCTTGAGATAAACCGGTTTATGGTTATACTATAGAAGGCTTTGACAGTTGTTAAAGCAGTTGTTGTATTCAGTTGAATATAGTGGATTAAGACCTCGTTGGAGAGAGGCGAAATCACCTTGACGGGTGGACTGGAGTAGTTTGAGATCAAACGAACCAGGATAAAAATAACGTGTTGTCTGCATTTGATTTCAAGTTTTATAATTCAACCCCCCTTCTTGTGTTTTTCACTTCTTCAAGTTTCGTCCTGGTAGTCATCTAGTTTAGTTTCGTCTAACTAGTTATGGAGTCGAGTTTCATCTCATTTTTGCTTTCATACCTTGGACCCCTTGACGGTGTTCGTTTAATGAGTTCAGTGTTTGTACTACGTCCCTGGTTTGAAATCAGTCTCTTTTGTTCCTTGGATCCTTCAATCAGTTTTTGTCACTGTTTATCCATTGATCTGAGACCAGCAGGTGCTCTGAGAAACATGCGCTCTCATCACTCTCGCTTTGGGACGAGTTTCACCTCGTCACCTTGTGCATGAAATCCAGTTTTGTCCTGGTGCTCATCTAGTTTAGTTTCTCCTATCTAGTTATTGAGTCGAGTTTCATCTCGTTTTCGCTTTCATACCTTGGACCCTTTGACGGTGTTCATTTACCGAGTGCAGTGTTCGTACTGCGTCCTTGATTTGGAATTAGTCTCTTCTGTTCCTTGGATTCTTCTATCAGTTTTCGTCACTGTTTATCCATTGATCTGAGACCAGCAGGTGCTCTGAGAAACATGCACTCTCATCACTTTGCTTTGGGTCGAGTTTCGCCTCGTTACCCGTGCGTGAAATTCGGTTTCGTCCTGGTACGCATCTAGTTTAGTTTCGTCTAACTGGTTATTGGGTCGAGTTTCGTCTCGCTTTTGTTCCTCATTTCTAGGATTCTTTCAGTTCCTTCATACTGCCTATCTTAGTTGAGATTAGAAAGTGCTCCTAGAATCACACACTCTAGCCACTTTGCCTTGGGTCGAGCTCAGAGTTTCGTCTCCTCACCCGCGTACGTTTTCTTTTCCAGAGCTTAGTTTCGCCTATACTCTGTGGTTTGAGTTTTATCTCACCCTTTTTGAATCCCAGTTTTTCCCTGGCACATTTGTCTGGAAGTTTTGTTGCGTCTACTCTTCTTTGTTTTCATTCTGTTTCAACCTGCGTTATAGCTTCATTCTGACGCATGTCTTGGGGATTTTTCTGCTTCTTTTTCTTTCTCCTTCAAGAGTTTAAATTTTCGGAACGCTCGAAAGTTATCACTTTTCTCACTTATCATGTTGAAGATATTTGAATAGGGGCAGTTGTTGCACCCCAAAATTTACCGTCTTGATTTGGGCTTATGTTTCATCATGAATATCATATTGCATTGCATTCATACATTGTGATGGGATCAAAGTACTTTGGTTATCAAGTCTCCCTCAAGCTTTGAAGGTTGATTGCATTGACAAGTTGCTCAAGTAGAATCTTATCATCTAAACCTCTGGATTTTTCAAGCTCAAAAGTTATTGCATATCTCAAGATATTTTATCCATCTCTTTGGATCATCAGAGGATTGAAGTTTGTGTTTGATTATAAGAGGAATCACTCTTTTGATTCACCAGTCAAATTAGGGTTTTGTTTGATCAAGGCTATTGATGCATGAGCAAGTCTTGATTTGGGAGCTATAACATCTCTTTGATATTTGAAAAGTCTTTGTACAAGAAATTGGTCAAGATATCCAGAGGATTTGAAATTTTGGAGATAATTCATCAGTCTCCTAAGGTGTTGACCAAAACTAGGGTTTAGGATTTCATCAAGTTTTCTTGAGAATTTTGAAGTGGAACTTTGTACATGGCCTCTATATATTTGGAAGATCATATGTTTGAATTCTTGATCATCAATTTTGAAGGGAAGTGGATCAATTGATTCAAAGGGGCAAAATGGTCATTTTGGTCAAAACCAGTCAAAATCAGGAGTTGACCAAGTTGGACTTTTGGTTAACCATCAAATTAAGCATCCTCTTTTCATATTCCATACCCAAATTCATCTTTGAATCATGAGAAATGGTTAATTTGAGTGTAACTTGTTCAAGAAGTAACTTAAAAACTAAAAAAATTCTAAGTGTCAAGATGACTTCTCTTGGGCAAGTCACGTGTGTAATTTCATCAAACACTTGGCATGCCATTTTGTGTAATCAATTTCTTATGACTCAAGCCTCAATTTGAAAAATTAAAAAGAGGATTTTGTTGCCTTCCATGAGAGCTTCCCATTGAGCCTTGAATCATTCAATTTGGCCAAAGTTTGAGTGAGTTGAAACACCTCAAAGTTGGTACCTCAAGGTTGACTTCATGCACACCATGCAAGCCAGGCGCGTGCGCGGACCAGGCAGGCCAAATCACACTTTTGCCTCAAGTTTTCAACATCATTTCTCCATCAAGTCAGCATCAATTTGAAAAATTCAAGGCCCTATGATGTTCTATATTATGAGAGCTCTTGAAAGGCCCCTCAAGCATCCAAAACGCACGAAGGAATTTCAAGTGGCCTAAGCATAAAGTCAGCTAGCCAGATTATTAGGAAACCATGTCCATGTTGCAGATTTTTGCACAAATCCAGTTTTGATTGATGTCATGTAGCATTCAGCATGTGTTTAGCACGAATTTTACACTTTTTGTTTGCCAAAACAAGCCAAGCCAAGTCACACCATGTTCATGAACCCCCTTATTCATGCTTGGCCAAAATGGCAAGTCCCTCCTCTCTCATTTTTTCCCCTCACGTGATCAGCATAGCCAGCTCACCAAATGCACATTCTTTGCTCAAACCTCCACTCAACATGACATCATCAAAACGACTTCTAGGCTGGGCATAACAGAATAAAAATGCATCACCATGATCACTCTCTTCATTTTTCTGTTTTTTGGCAATTCTGCTTCTAACGGTCTTGAGTTCTTCAAATACCTTTTTACCCTCAGCAGTCACTCTATATAAGGCATATTTCACTCTCTTTCAAGGGACGGATTCATTCTCTCAAAAGATCAGAAGCTGCTATCTATCTCTCTCTCAAAAAAAATTCTGCTTCGAAGCTTCTTTATTCTCCATTCCAGAGCTCGATTCATGACCATTTTCACTTCATTGGAGCATTAGAAGCAAGGGACAAGAGTTTTCACTTTATTTCAGAGGCCATAGTTGATTTTATTTCTCAACTCGAAAGGTATTTTCAGATCTTGATTCTTCACAATTTTGCTTGTTTCATGTGATTTAAAGCTTGTGATCATGTTCATAGCTGGCCAGATCTTACATCTGATGTATAAACTTGTTTGATTTTGAAGCATACACTATTTGGTGAACTTCTAGTTTTTCACGATTTAATGATTTTTTTCAATTTTCTTGCTCTGATTTCTACTTCTATGATCGATTATTTTGAATTTTGTGAAAAGCATGATGTAGTTGATAGTTTGAACTTTGATTTATGATTTGAATCATTAATTTTGGTGGAGAAACGAGGCAGAAATTGCAAGTAGAACATAGGTGTCTGAAACTGAAAAAATGCATGTTAGGGCTTGTCTTGAGGAAGAAGATGATGGTGTGGCTGGATCTGATTGGTTCATGTGATTCTTAATGCAATTTTTCATATTTTTGTTTTAATTGATTTCTTCTGATTTTATTTTATGATCAAAACATTTTTAAAAATCATGAAAAATTACCATAGGGCAATAATAATTTCTAGTATTTTTCATATTTATTTTGGAATTTTTTTTAAAATGTTTTGATTGGTTTAAAAATTCATAGGTTTAATTAATTGTTTGTTCAAAGATTATTTTTATTTTAATAGTTCCTTTGATCTAAAAATTCCACAAAAAATGTTTTGAACTCATAAAATAATGTAAAAATTGATTCTGATTTTGGTTTATCATTTTTTTTTATTTTTGATTAAAAATTTAATTTCAGAAGTTTATTTTGAATTTTTGCTTCATAGTTTTTATTTTAATACTTCCTTTAATTCAAAAATTCTCAAAAAAAATCATATAAGTTTGTTTTCAATCATAGAATCTAAATATAATTTTATTTTGACATTTTCATGACTTTTGGCTAGGGTTTGCATTTTTGCCTTTAAATAATAGTTTAATTGTTAATTGTTTGTTTGATTTTTATTTGGATATTTCCTTTAATTCAAAAATTCCACAAAAAATCAGGGATGTGTGTTTTTAATTCTAATATTTGAATATAATTTTGGTTGGATATTTTTCTGATTTTTGATTAGAATTTTATTTTGAGATGTGATTATTTGTTTAATTGATTAATTGTTTGAATTTTATTTTATTTTTTGACTTTTCTTTAATTCATAAAATGTGAAAAAATATGTATTCTGTCATTTAGGGTTTTCTTGTGGTTTGCGTGATCTTGGTTTGAATTGTTTGAATTTTGATGTTACCTAATTAATATTTAAGATTAAAATTCAAACAATTAGGGTTTTGTAGCTTACATTGCAAGTTTCATTTTCAAAACCATTATGCCCTGGATTTTCAATGGAACTTAGGTCTTGATTATGGTTCATGAATGTATTGAGGATCTGAAAACCATTTTTCTTGAATTATTTGACTTGGTTTGATATTTTTCCATGAATTATTTTGAAAACTTGTCTAGTTTTGATAGTTTGGCCAACTAGTTTTGAACTTTGGACCTCATTTGATCCCCTCCTCAACTATTCATGAACTTAATACTTACTTTCTGACTTCTACACACTTCAAAGATGCAAAGAAATTTTTGGTTTGAATTATTGAAATCCTTTTCTATTTTTGAAGTGAAGGTACCCAATTAATGTTGCATATCTTGTTGCAATTTGCTTGATGGCCAATGAACTTGGGTGAGGCCTATGATTGGGTACCTAATGATCATGTTGAATTTGTTTATCCACATAAACCCAATTCATTTCACTTAATGCCCCATGTTTGAATGATTGAACCTTTTGATGCATTGTGTGGAATTCCTCTTCTATTATGCTTGTGAGCTGTGATGAATTAATTGTGCATGATTGAATTGTGGTTGCTACTGACCTTCATGGTCTTTTATTGTATTCTTCTCAAGCTCCCATGATCCTTGATCGATATTCAATTTTCAATTCAACATGGTGATAGAAAGGAGCAACATTCCTCTAATTTTTTACCAAATTGTGCATATGCCTGTTTCTTTTTTGTTCATCATGTCTAATGGTTTGATAGTTGCTATCATGTTTCCTCACTTCATTATGGTGTCATCATCCATCCCTTATGTGAGTCATCATTCAATTTATGGGAATACTAACTTGTTTGTTGAATGTGCGAGGTACTTTGAGAAAAGTTTCCATTTTTGGCTTGAGTCTACTGTGTTCCACTTTATTTGTGGAACAAAATTTATTATATTGGAACTACTCTTGTGCTTGGCATATTTGATAGTCTATGTGGGATATATATGTGATTATGAATGCTATACATTGCCCATGGGATCTGTTCATATCTGATAATCTCAATACTTACATCCTGATGGTGAAATTTATGATTTGATTTATCTACTGATGCCAGCTTGCTTGAAGTTCTCTGGGTTTCTTTTATTCTTGCTCAGTTTCTATGGATAGTTATCCGTTTGGTATTGCACTATTTCCTTTCTTCTATTTTCATTTTTGTATAGTTCTGATTGCATGATGGGATCTCTGTTGCTGATATATGTCAGGAGGTCCTCTGTTTTTGTTTGATACATGTGTTGTGTTTGTTTCTTTAACTCTTGATCGATGAGTCACTCAATTTTGAAATTGAGACCACGACTTCGCTCTCAGTGCATGTTCCCTATAGGATGTTTATTATATTATTCTTTAATTGTTGATCGATGAGTCACTCAATTTAGAAATTGAGATCACAACTTCGCTCTCAGTGCATGTTCCCTATAGGATGTTTATTGTTTGTTTCTTTAACTCTTGATCAATGAGTCACTCAATTTAGAAATTGAGATCACGACTTCGCTCTCATTGCTTGTTCCCTATAGGATAGTTCTGTTAAGTTTCCTTTGACATGTTAATTAAGGTAGGAATCCATGTATGCTAACATAGGATAGGAATTTCCTTTATCCTCAACCTTAGGGTTAATCATTGTATGATAACACTAGGGATAGTGCTAGGCTAGTTTCCCTTAGTTGTTTTTTCTTTCTTTGCATTTTGCATCTTAAAACAAAAATCGTTTTCTTGGCAAATCATAAAACACCTCTAATAAACTCAAACCCTTCTTCAAAGTAAAAGATACAAATCAATATTATTTGTTTGTGCGCCTCTTGGCTTTGTTTTTTTAAACCTGGTTAACCGATGTTTCACCATCGCACATTTGTTTGAAGCCGATGTTTCGCTATCGCACATGTTTTTTATCCTACTTTGACTCTCAATGTCATTGTTAGGTGTGTTGTTTTATCATTTTATGTTTCTCCATCTTTGCCATGATACCTTGTTATCTTCTAGCCGATGCTTCGCCATCGCACATTTGTTTGAAGCTGATGTTTCGCCATCGCACATGTTTGTTATCCTACTTTGATTCTCAATATCATTGTTAGGTGTGATGTTTCGTCATCCGTTTTATTGATGTTTCGCCATCTTTGCCATGATACTTTGTTATCTTATAGACGATGCTTCGCGATCGCATACTTGTTTGAAGTCGATGTTTCGCCATTGCACATGTTTGTTATCCTACTTTGATTCTCAATATCATTGTTAGGTGTGTTGTTTTGTCATCCGGTTTATTGATGTTTCGCCATCTTTGCCATGATACTTTGTTATCTTTTATCCGATGTTTTGCCATCGCACATTTGTTTGAAGCCGATGTTTCTCCATCGCACATGTTTGTTATCCTACTTTGATTCTCAATGTCATTGTCAGGTGTGATGTTTTATCATTTGGTGTTTCGCTATCTTTGACATGTTACTATGTTATTATTTAGTCGATGTTTTACCATCTCATTTGTTTATTGTTTTATTTGATATTTTTCCATCTTGATTGTTTTTGTTGTCTTAACTAAAAAACATAAACCAACCAAAATATATAAGCCGAACTATGGCTGCTCTGATTCCTTAAAAGGGATACGTAGGCATTGGGGTAGGGCCCAGTCGAGCACAACTTTTATTTTCCCTACATTGATTTCTTTTTCTTTCACATGCATTCCCTTTTCATCTTTAAGCCATAGACATTGGTTTTAACCACACCCATTAGATTAGACAACAAGAGTGGATACCATAGAGTGCTACGGGTGTGTGGGGTGCTAATACCTTCCCCTCATGTAATAGACTCCCTTACCCGATCTCTCAGTCGAAAGACCGTGATTTCTCCCTTTTCAGGTTTTCTCGATGTTTACCTTTCCCTTTCGGCGGGATAAAAGATGTTCGGTGGCGACTTCATTGATGTTTCATTACATCTAGATGACAGGTTCGGCCGGGTGGTTTCAAGGTGTTAGCACCCTTTCTATCCGTGGTTTTCCACGGGCTCTTAGGTACTCGCTCATTTTGAAATTGCTTGTGTGTGCTTGTTTTGAAAAGTTTTGTTTTACTTCGTTTTAACCCTTGTTTCTGTCCTCAAGAGTGTTACGAAGTTGTTTTTGAAAACTTTGTTTGAAAAGTGTTGGTGTGAAAAAGCTTTTGTTTGTTTGAGCAAGTCCCTAGGAACTAATCTACCTACTCGAAAAAGGTCTGTTCGTTTTCCTTTTAGACAATGCTATCCCATTATTGAGAAATAGGTAGCATCGTCGTTGGAGTTTTTTAGGGACATTCGAAGGGACAAATACGATCACAAAAGAAATGTTAGGAAATGTTAGTAATCATCCTAAAGCCTTAAAGATCTTTTTCCGAGGCAACATCCAAATGGGTCATATTAGATCTTTCGGGGCTAGAGGACAGCCACTAACAAACCCTATACTTCATGACCGTTTACCGAAGGCAACCGGAGTGGGGCAAACGCTAGGAGTGAGCATGTGCGAGTGTATGTTTTCAGTTAATTTATCTTTGCACATTTAGGATTTTCTACTGTATTAATTTTCAGTTAGTCTTTCCATACAATCCTATTAACATTCATCTAAGCAGTTTATAGTTTGCAGAAATAAAATGCGGGAAAGTTAAAAGTCCTAGCTACTACAGGGCTTTTGCAGATACATAATTATTTTGAACAAAAATAAAAATGCGGAATTTAAAACCCTAATTACTATTACAACCTCGAAACAGTTACAATAATAATAAAAAGGAAATTAATCAAAAAAATGCGCGCGGAGAATTAAATGCGAGAATAATTAGCAAAACCTAAAAAATCTAGTTGAAAAATATTTAGGTTAGTTTTCTGAGAAAAAATTAATTAGGTTATGTACAAATTAAACCCTAATTCTAATTGATTTAAATTATGAAAAAAAGAATTAAATTGCCCTAAATTAAGTTAATCTAATTAATTAAGGAAATAAAATATTTTTTTATGAAAAAAATGATTTTATGTTTTTTTTGTGATTTTTGATTTTATGATAAAAAATGATTTTTTGGGTTATTTTAATAAAGGAAAATAATTAGTAAAACAATTAAAAAATCCAAATAGAAAAGAAAAGAATGGCCATGTATTGCTGAAAAGGGGGTGTAGCACTGAATTGATTAGGCTCATTATGCTGATCAGCCTAGTCAACACGCTGGATCTTATGTAGCCTCTTCCTGATGGTGCACCATGGTCCTCCTTTGATGGAGCGCTGGATTTGGATTAGTGATGATCCAGTGGTTGGATTGCTGGAGTGCATGATAGACGCTTTGGATGATGGTGCATAGAACATGTTGTCAAATATTAAGAAAATACCAAAATGTTGGGACCTGGGATCGAACCCAGGTCCTCTCCCTTAATACCATGCGCGCTTAACCAACTGGGCTACATGTCTTAGTTGTTAATATAATACAAACAATGCATATTATATGAAAACAAAGTGGATGACTGAAAAATTTAAAAAAAATGCGTGTTTTATTCAAACAGGCCAATGGTTATCAGCCACGTTGTCTTCTTTTCCCCTGTCCGTCGTCTTAGGTTAGGGACTTTTACCTACGGACATCTTCCATGGCTATAACCCTGTAACTTTCAAAAAAATCAACAGCAAGCATGATAAATTGATTCCAAGTACATGGATCCACTCGTCTTGATGCTACGAGCATCATGGTACCTTTTTCTTGGGCCAATTTAACCTGTATAGAAAAACCCTAAAACGGCCATGAAAACCCTAATAATGACAGTTGTGTATACAGGCATCAAAACGCAAAATTACTTAAACCAAAACATTCCAAATGTCAGTACAAACACAATGCTATGTTTAGTAATGATTAATCATGCATAAATTGCAAAATTAAGTTCAAGATGATATGTGCAAACCGTGGGTCTGTAAGTCGCGATTCTGGACGTGAAAAGGCTTGCAATTGATTGAGATACGTTCTGGAGATGTCCAGGAGTCTATTGGTAGTCTTAGAATTGCTTGAATTGACCTCTAAGCTTGAAACTGATCCAACACTTTTTTTGCAAAATTTTGAGTTTTATTTGATGCTCTCACGACCTGCAAACCTTGTTCTTGCGCTTTGTTCTTGCTCAGTATATATAGTGTAGCATATTAGGTCAACAAAAATGCTTTGTATCTTTGATAATCATGGAGATTTGATTTGGGTTTTCTCTTGTATGATATGTTTCCAAAATAGTCCTAATCATGTCATATTTTATTCAATTTGCTCTTGCATGATTTGATATGCTATGCCAGCTTGATTAGATTGTGATTTCCTACAAAAATCAGATCAAAACCAATCTTTTTATATTTTTTGCAATTTATTTGATTTAATTTGAATTTTAAATAATAAAAATTAAAATAAAATAAATAATGAAGCAAATAATGTGTGGATGCTGATTTGGGTCGTGGAATCTGTTTCCAACAAGCTTCAATCATGAAATGCTAGGCCCATTTGACAAAAAAAATGCACTTTTGAGCACATTTGACTTTTGGCAATTTTGCAAAAATGGTCAACTTTGACAAGGCATGTCTCTTCAAATTGTGACCCTAGGAAGGTGTTCTTGGACTTTTTAGAAAGCTTTGGATGTCCCCTAAACAACCCTTTTGGTTTCATATCAATTGGGTCTTCCATGTTCATGTAGGAAGCTTTGACCCAAAGGGTGTTTTTGTGAATATTCAAAAGGACCTATAATGTAGAAATTCATATCTTTCGATGGGTGCATATTTTGAACTTGAAGATTGAAGATGAATTGTAGGGAATTTCTTCCTCTTCAAAATGAGCCTTGGGTGGAAAATTTATGATAAAGTATGAAGAAGTTATGCCTTGTCAAAGTTTGGTTGACTTTTCCTAAGAAACCCTAATTTAGCAACTTTTGGGTTTTGATGAATTTGGGGCATCCCTTGAGGGATCATGATCAACCCTTGATCAAATAATGGATATCACTTCAAAATTTTGATGTTGACCAAAAATCTTGAAGTTTGACTGTATGTGGGCCACAATTAACTTTTGACCTAGTACAGTTGATTTTCAAGCATCTGGGCAGTTAACTGAGCAAACTTCTTGTGCAAGGCATGAAACTTGACATGGATGATCTAGAGAACATATTAGGACCATGGAAATCATTTGGGACCCTTGGACTTTAACCATCTTGATGAGGAGTTAAACTCTAGTTTGAGGCTTGTTGCCTTAGGAGAGCATTTGTCTGGTCAATCCTAAGTCATCCTTGAGCAATTGAAGACCTCTAGAGGCATGTATTGAGTGAAATGAGAGGGAAAAGAGGAAAAGGGCAACCTTTTGAGTAAATTAGATAGCTTTCAAATGCTTGCTCAAACAATTTTTACACTTACACAAAACTTGTTTCAAAAACGTTTTCAAACACTTTGTATACGTTCTCTACCCTTTCGAGAAACATTACAAAGTTCGCCGCACTAAGGTGCTTTCAAAAATACTTTTCAAAACACACAAAGCACAAGGTATTTCAAAATGATCTAAGCATCTAAGAGCCCGTAGATAACTACGGATGGAAAGGGTGCTAACACCTTCCCTTTCCATAATCTACCCCTTACTCAAATAATCTCGAAAGGTATTTTTCTGTTCTTTTCACCCTTTCCTTTGTTGGATAAAAGAAAAGTTGGTGGCGACTCTTGCTTACCACAACATTTGCAAATACAAACACAAAACCAGTATAACAGTCAGTTCTCCCACCGTATTACAGAACTGGCGACTCTGCTGGGGAACTTATAAAAAGTGGGGTTACCTTAGAGTTAGATCATTCTAAATTTGCTTTACCTTATGTGTTTTGTTTGCTTTACTTTTGAGGGCTTGTTTGGGTTGTTACTAAAATATCCTTCACCCGGATCTGGGGCACCTTTTTAGGTAAGTAGCAATAAATTATGGAGGTTGTACGGTGTAGACAGATATGGATAAAGTGATAACTACATTAGCGTGATACTCTGGCTTGTACTAATGTTCCTTGAGTCAGTCAAGGATAACATTAGGATTCCTTATAGTGTCATTAAGCGCTAACTGACCTTTAGAACCTTTAATTGACTCATCCTAAGCCATTAGAAAGTAGTGAGATGGCCGACTTTGGTTCCGACTGAAGATTGCTTGATACTCAATGCTACACTCATTGAGATTGGACTTTTAGGATATTTTGGCCGTAATACTTTGGTGCTTGATCTAAAACAATGCCTAAAAGAAAGGTCAGTGATATGAGACTCCTTAGAACCCAGTTACTTTTCTAAGACAGGTTGAACCAACTAAACTTCAAGAGGGTACTTGCCTATAAACCCCATGCAAGCCTAAACCTAAGGTCTTGTGTGTTTTGCTTGTGTGTGATTAAATTGTTCAAACATAACATCATGCATCGTAACATCCATTCTCATTTCACTAATCATATCAAGGATATGGCTTGTGATGCAGGTTATAATGAACCAGACATCTAGCAAGGGGCAAGGGGATTTATTTTCCTCTAGCCAATACCGTCTGTGATACGGTGGGAGAATTGACTTATGGTTTTGCGTTTTGTGTTCGCAAATGTTTCGGTTTAGCAAGAGTCGCCACCGACTTTTCATTTTATCCTAAGGAAAGGTCAAAAAGCACAGGAAAGACCTTTGAGATGTTTTCTTGGGTTCGGGGAGTAGATTATAGAAAGGGAAGGTATTATCACCCTTTCTATCCAAGGTTATCCATGGGCTCTTAGTTACTTGCTTAGATCACTTGCTTCGCATTTTCAATTGTTTGAAATGGTGCTTTGTGTGTGATTTTTGAAGATGTTTTGAAAAGAGACCATTGTTGTGGAAACCTTTGTAATGATTCTTGTTTGAATGTATACAAAGGTGTTCTTTTATTTTGAAAAGTTTTCAATATTTTGAAAGTTGGATTTTTGAAATTGTGTTGTGAAGTGTGTTTTGAAAAGTAGCAAAGATGTTTTTGTAAGCTTGATCAAGTAACTAAGAGTTGTCTACCCTATTTTTACTCAAAGATCTTTCCTTATGTTTTTAACCCTTTTAACAGTGTTGTTTCACCATTGTATTTGATGAACAACCTTGTGTTAGGATGTAAACGGGACAGGCGCGGGTCATCGTATAGACCATGAAAGCAATAGTGTCAAGTGTCTTTGCCAATTTTCTTGAGGGACTTGATCATTTTTGTTTAGGCAACTCAGATAGCGTCATCGAGGGACTATGATCTTTTTGTTCGTTTTTGTTTTGCCAAAGTACTCAACATGCAACCATGGTCCATTTTTGAAGGCAACAAGTGGATGAAACCCTAGGGGTGCAAGTGTGCATTGTGTTTGTTTTTCATGCATGTTTATCTTGGATTAGGTCAAGCTAATTGTTGATTGATTTTTGCATACAAATCCTAGGTCTAAGCATGGTATAATTGAAAGCTTTTAAATGCGAGAATTTAAAGTTCTAAGCTATTACAACATGATTATGGGGAGGGGGATACAAATTTGAATTGGGGATATTTTGACAAGGAAATAAATTCTAAATTATTACAACCATATCAAATGTACAAGTTAATATTTAACATTTAAATAAACACAATTAAATAAATATCAAATAACAATGTATTATGCAAAAAAGGTTTTTTATGTACATGAAAAGGGTATTTTTAATGTGAAATGTAAAATAAATAAAAAGGTCAAATTTTAATTATTTTGATTATTTAGGGCAAACCCCTAATTTTTAAATAAATAGTAATATTTATCAATTATATATATATATATATATATATATATATATATATATATATATATATATATATATATATATATATATATATATATATATATATATATATATATATATATATACAAAAAAATAAAAGTATATAAAAAAAGTATTTTTAGTGTCAAATATTAATAAAAATAACAGTGTATTATTTCTATATTTTTGTTCTAATTATCTAATAAAATTATATATATATATATATATATATATATATATATATATATATATATATATATATATATATATATATATATATATATATATATATATATATATATATATATATATATATATATATATATATATATATATATATATATATATATATATATATATATATATATATATATATATATATATATATATATATATATATATATATATATATATATATATATATATATATATATATATATATATATATATATATATATATATATATATATATATATATATATATATATATATATATATATATATATATATATATATATATATATATCATTTTATATATAAAAAAATAATTATTTACAAAAAGTGTATATTTAAGAAAATATTTTCAAGTGTAAATAAAAATAATAAATGGAAAATAAGTATATTTTTTATATTATTTTTTAGGGTTTTAATAAAAAGGATTTAGATTATTTACATATATATGTTTAATTAAAATGAAATAAATATCAAATAAATATGAAAAAATATGGAAAATTATTTTTGGCATTTTTTTATGTTTGAACAAAAAATATAAAGTCAGAATAAAAAGAAAAAACATAAAAATGACAAATATTTAATCAAATGGGCCAGGGGGGTGCAAACTGAATAAAGGGGTGTTAAAAGCAAGAATGACTCAGGCCCAGCCCAAGTCATCATCTTCAACCTCCAGCTTTGTCAAACGCGCGCGTTTCTTGGTTCAAATGCCATCTCCTGATTCTTTGATCTTTTGACAAAAGTTAAAACATGAAACTTGTAAAGAATTTAAACACTAATCCAACCATATAAAGCATTAAATCTAACTCTCAAAGACCAGAGAGAATTTCTCTGGCCCTAAAATCTGACCTAGCTTTTTTCACATGTTCATGGCTGAAATTCTCCTAGCACACTTAATATAAATGAAAGTTGATCATATGTATGGCTTCAGGGCTATCAGTACAACATATTTCATTCACAAACCTAAGCCTAACCATTCCTAATTAGAGAGATAGAAGTCCATGAAATACTTGTTTCAGCTTGAATCGAGTAGAGCAATGCAGCAACCTTCAATGGTGTTTGAGCTTCTGTTGAGCTTGCCTGAGGTCCAAGGAAGCTTCTCCAATATTTGGCTTGCTTTGAAACACCTTGTATCGTGTTGTAGAAGTACACCTGCAAAGCTTGGAAATGAAAATGGCAAAGTGTATTAGAGGTGTTACAGCTGGTGTTTAAGGTTTGAAATAGTTTGGATGGATGAAATGGAAGATGTTTGAACAGGTTTGGGCAAAAATGCACGAGCAAATTGTGTTGTGGAACTCAATCTGTAGGGAGTGCCCTGTTTTGCAGCAAAACAGTGGTTTTGTGTATTGGGAGGTATGAGGGATGAATGAGTCATGTTTCAGGCTTGTTTTGATGTATGGAAACTGTGTGCAATGTTTGCTTAAGCTTGTGTTAACAGAAATGTGAAGTTGGTTGTGTTTTGCAAGGTTTCTTCTATATGAAGCAAAGATGTGTAAGTGTATCTCACAGGCCTGTACAAGCCATCTTGTCTGCTGCACATAATCCTCTAGGCCCCTCTAATCCCGGGATTTAGTTTGTAGTATCATATCTTTGTTCAAGGCTCAATGCTTAGTGGTTTGACATAAAGCTACTTTTGCAAAAATGGCAAAATCACTTTTACTACTTAAGGCTTGAACTTGCATGTAATGTCCATATGAATAAGATAACACCTTAAAATAATTGTTAGGCATTAAATTATGAAGTTTAAGTTGGTTTTGAGGCCTGCAAGCTAGCATTACACAAGCTGATTTGAAAATGCAAGTTGCTATGAACATGCCTTGGCCATGAACGAAAGTGAGTTTTGGCCAACTTTGTGAATTCGATTATCTCTAACCACAAGGGTGTTTGAGGAGTTATTGGACAATTTGGAAAGATTATAACATGTAATACAATCCATATTTGTAATTAAAATTGAAACTCCAAGTGGAACCATGTGAAAAATGGCCAAGAAGATGGGTCAAAATCCTGCCTAGATTAGGGCAAATTTTCTCTAAGTTAAAAGTTTTAGGCACCCTTGTTCCAAAAATCATAACTTGAGATACAAGCTTCCTTTGAGAAAACTTTGTGAATAAAAGTTGTAGATTTTGTGATGGAATACAAATTTCATGTTTCAATATTTGTTTGAATCCATTTGCATCTTGGTGAAAAAATGGGACAAAGTTAGGAAAAAATAAGAAAATTTCATAACTTAGAAAATTTTATAAGTTATGAAATTTTTCATTTCAAACCCTAATTTGCAATTTTGGGTTTCTTGATGAACAAGTTTCATAATTTTACATGTTTTGATGAAAAATAACTCTTGGCACTTGATTTTGACCAAAAAGTCAAAGTTTGACTTTTTAGTATACAGTCAAATTTTGATCAGTTGACTGAAAAATTCATCTGTCAATCCTATGCATTTGAGATCTTTTGAATTTGTTGAATGGGTCAAGACAAAGTCATTGAGTCCTTGAGTCCATATGTGAGCTTGGTTTTCCATTGGTTAGGTCAAACAGTCAAAAATTGCCTTTGTGCAGTCAAAACCCTAAAAAATAACCATTTTGCCCTTTTGGTGATCTGATCAAATTTCTTGTGGAATTGTGATCGAAACTTGATCAAATGGTTCATATGAGTTCATAATGTTGATGTGGGTCAAATTTCATGAGGTTTGACTGTTAATTGGCCACAGTTGACTTTTTCACTAATACAGCTGATTTTTAGGTCAACTGCCCAATTGACTGGGCAAAGATTTGAATCAAGGCTTGAAACTTGGTATGGGCAAACGTGTGAACCCAACATAAAATATGAAAGTAAATTTGGGCATTGTAGGTCAAAACATCCTTGTGCAAACTCAAACCCTAATTTGGGTCAACAGTGCAAGGAGGAGTCTTGAGCAGAGCAAACCCTAGCTTGATCTTGAGTTCCAAGAGTCTTGTAATGAGAAAATGTTGATGAAATGAGAGGGCAAATTTTGGGGTACAACAGTTTCCCCTGTTCAATCTTCTTGAACCTGAAGAGTTAGATTGGCAGGCTTGCCTTTCACGACTCGAAGGTAAAAGAGGATTGGACACTAGAGTGCCCATAAATTTGCACTCGTCAAAATATAGTTGAGGAAATGGGCTTAAAGATGCCATTTGGAGATGGTATAATCTTACTGGAGATGGGCTTAGAGATTCCATCCAGGAATGTTTGTTGAACTGCAATGTTGTAGGTCAGAAGAATGAGGATCAAAATGGTATTCGTGTCTGGAATGCATTTGAACTGTATCTGGAGATTGAGTTTGTATGAGAAAAAGAATGGCCTCCACATCTGGGGTGTATCTGAGCTGTAATTGTATTTGAATGTTGAATGAATATTAGAATGACTGCCGTGTCTGGAGTGTATCTGTATTGTATCTTGGTAACAGAGAAATATCTGTGTACAGAGCAACTGTGTGCTGGGGGATAAACTCTGAATGAGTGACAGAATGGAAACCGTGTTTGGAGCTTATCTGGACTGTATCTGAAGTTGAGATCTGTATGGGTAGCAGAATGAATTTCGTGTCTGGAGTGTATCTGAAACTGTAACTGGGATCTGAGTGAATGATAGAATGACTTCCGTGGCGACTACACTGAGGGAATCAAACTGCTGATGTAAGGGTCAGAATGGTATCCGTGTTTGGAATGCATATTTGAACTTGAGGTTGATAATTAAATCTGAATGAGAAATAGAATGGCTTCCGTGTCTGTAGCGTATCTAGTATGTATCTGATTGCTGAAGTATGAATGAGTAGTAGAATAACCGTCGTGTCTGGGGTGTATATGTACTGTATTTGACTTGAAATTCTGAATGAGCAATAGAATGACCGTCGTGTTTGGGGTGTATCTATATTGTATCTGAATAATTGTTAATGATAGCCTTTTGATCTTATCCTGAAAAGGGTAAAAATGTTAGCTGGACACAAAGTTATGTTGCATGATATGTATGATGCAATGAATTGTGTTTCATCGATGTTTATGATATATGAATGTAATGATCATGCGTGTAAGCTGAGTAGCCGTCTTGCTGTGGAAGATAAATCCTGGTAGCTGGAGATAACAGAATCTTTGACTGCTGCCGGGGAAAATAAATTCATGACCGATGCTGGGGATTCCAAAAATCTTTGATTACTGAAGATGAGAAATCCTTGTTGACTGCTGACCGCTTAGGGAATAAGGAAAGCTTTGAAAATCTCTATTGGGAAGTTAAAACCTGGGAGACTTATGCTGGAGGAGGGAGACTGAGAATCTTCAATCTGTTGGGAAATATCTCTGTGGGGAGAGTGTTCACTATTCTGGTTCCGCTGGGGATAGGATTTTCAGGGTTTTTGGGCTCCAATGGGGATCTTGAAACTTGACTCTGAGGGGAATTAAGTTTTGGAAAGCACTCTAGCTGGGGAATCCAGCTTTTAGAAAGCTTTTGCTCTGCTGAGGATCCTGAAGTTTAACTCTGTTGGGGAAATATATTCCAAATTTTAACTCTGTTGAGAATCTTGAAGTTTAATTCCGCTGGGGATTTCTTCTGAAAGGGCATCAAGATATCTACCTATACCTTCAACCTATCAGCAATCATCTTTTCTCAATTTTTTGTTTTATTTGTAAGCAATGATTATGTTCAAATGCATATGCCTATTTAATAAAACATTGGACGTTTTTTCAAATAAAATATAAGTGTAAAAAGAAAAGGAAGGCAAAGCAAATTTTTGCACTTGGAAGTGTATTTGTATTAACTTTTTATGAGTATCTTCGTACAAAGGAGACATACATCCAAGTAAGAGAATGTTGTCGTAAAAATTGAAAAATTTTATACAAAAGAAAGATGGCTATGTGTAACAATTCCATGGGATTCCCATTCTGCTATAGCCTTCACAACTCTGAATATCTTGTCCATTCATTGCTTCGTCCGCCGGTGATTGGATTGATCAGAAGCTCGGAGCTTGTTGATGAAGATATTGTTCTTTAAAGTGATCCGAAGAGACACAGTCATACGCTTTAATTCCCTAACTTTTGCTTGAATCGCCCTTTCGAGTTTTCGATCCACCGGGAAACCCTTTTTTGCCCAAGTCGCCCTTTCGAGTTTTCAACTTGCCGGGTGTACAGATTTTTTTGTTTTATCCCTAATTTTTGCCTGGACCCGCCCTTTCGGGTTTCCGGCTCATCGGGATGCCCATTTTTGCCCAAGCCGCCCTTTCGGGTTTTCGACTTGTCGGGTTATTTCATGCGTAGTATCTTTTGACTATGTCTACGTTCGCAGGGTGTGGCAAGTCATCACCGTCCATGGTGGTCAGGATCATTGCCCCACCAGAAAAGATGCTCTTGATCACAAACGGTCCTTCGTAAGTAGGAGTCCATTTGCCCCTGGGATCACTTTGCGGCAAGATGATCCGCTTGATTACAAGATCTCCGACTTGATATACCTGACGCCTGACTTTCTTGTTGAAAGCCTTGATCATCCGTTTTTGATACGTCTGACCATGACAAACAGTAGTAAGTCGCTTCTCGTCAATCAAATTAAGTTGATCAAGCCGGGTCTGAATCCAATTGTCTTCACTCAAACCGGCGTCCTTCATAATCCTTAAAGAAGGAATTTAAACTTCCATAGGTAGGACAGCTTCCATGCCATATACCAAAGAGAATGGGGTTTCCCCTGTTGAAGTACGTGTCGTGGTACGATATCCATGCAGAGCAAACGGTAACATCTCGTGCAAGTCTTTGTAAGTGACTGTCATCTTTTGAATGATCTTCTTGATATTTTTGTTCGCAACTTCAACAGCACCGTTCATCTTCGGCCGATAGGGAGATGAATTGTGATGATAAATCTTGAATTATTCACATAGAGCGGTGATCATAGTATTGTTCAAATTTGTACAGTTGTCTGTGATGATCCTGTCGGGGACACCGTACCGGCATATGAGGTTCTTCTTGATGAAGCGGGCAACCACATTCTTTGTAACAGAGGCAAAGGAAGCTGCTTCGACCCACTTAGTGAAATAATCCATAGCGACCAAGATGAAGCGATGTCCATTGGATGCCGTGGGCTTGATCTCTCCAATCATGTCAATGCCCCACATTGCGAATGGCAAGGAGCTGTCAGAACGTTGAGAGGAACAGGAGGAATATGTACCTTGTCGGTGTAGACTTGGCATTTGTGGCAAGTACAGGAATGTCGATGACAATCAGCTTCCATGGTAGACCAATAGTAGCCTGCCCTTATAATTTTCTTAGCCATCGTATGTCCGCTCAAGTGGGTGCCAAATGTGCCGCTGTGTATTTCAGTCATGATCAACTCTGCTTCAGCTTTGTCCACACATCGAAGTAGAACACAATCATGGCTGCGTTTATAAAGGATGTCATTGCTTAGGAAGAACTTGGCAATAAATCTCCTTAATAACTTTTTGTCATTGACGGAAGCTCCTTCGGAGTATTCTCTAGTCTGGAGATACCTTTTGATTTCATGAAACCAGGGTTGTTCCACTACTTCTTCGGTATTAATCTCATGGAAATGCGCAGGTTCATCCATTCGCTTGATGGTAATTTGGGGAGCCTCGTTATCCCAGTTGAGTTTAAACATGGAAGACATTGTAGCCAGAGCATCTGCTAGCTGATTCTCCTCTCGCGGGAAATGTTCGAAAGTAATCTGCTCGAAATGAGGTAACAAAGTCAGGACATGTTCTTTGTATGGGATGAGATTAGGATGTTTGGTGTCCCACTCTCCTTTGACTTGACTGATAACCAAAGCCGAGTCCCCAAATACGACCAGAGATTTGATGCCCAGGTCTATAGCAGCCTTGAGACCAAAGATGCAAGCTTCATATTCAGCCATGTTGTTGGTACAGCTGAAACAAAGTCGGGAAGTGAAAGGTGTATGGAAACCTTCTGGAGAAATGAGTAGCGCGCCAATACCGTTGTCAAGTGCATTTGAAGCACCATCAAAGTATAGGGTCCATCGGGATCCTTGTTCAGGTCCGTCATACGGTCTTTTACCTTCAATGTTGTCCAAAGTCATGATGTCTTCATTGGGGAAGTTGAATCTCATAGATTGATAATCTTCGACGGCTTGATGAGCTAGATGGTCAGCTAGTACACTCCCTTTTATAGCTTTTTGGGTAGTATATTGGATGTCATACTCAGTCAGGATCATCTGCCATCTAGCGATTCTTCCAGATAAAGCCGGCTTCTCGAAGATATATTTGATTAGATCCATCTTGGAAATCAACAAAGTGGTATGAGTCAACATATACTGCCTTAGCCGGCGAGCAGCCCATACCAAAGCGCAGCAATTTTTCTCGAGCAATGAGTAGCGAGTCTCACAGTCGGTAAACTTTTTGCTAAGGTAATAAATGGCATGCTCTTTTCGACCAGACTCGTCATGTTGGCCCAGTACGCACCCCATTGAGTTGTCCAAGACAGTCAGATACATGATCAACGACCTTCCTTCGACGGGTGGCATCAGGATAGGAGGTTCTAGTAAATACTCCTTGATTTTGTCAAAAGCAACTTGGAAATCGTCGTTCCATTCAACTACCTGATCTTTCTTCAACAGTCTGAAAATCGGCTCACAGGTAGACGTCAGGTGAGAGATGAACCTGGTGATATATTCCAAGCGTCCCAAGAATCCTCTAACCTCCTTTTCAGTGCGGGGGCAGGCATTTCTTGTATAGCTTTTACTTTAGATGGGTCGACCTCAATGCCCTTGTTACTGACAATAAATCCCAGAAGTTTACCAGACCTAATTCCAAAAGTGCACTTGCTTGGATTCAGTCTGAGTTTATACTCCTTCAACCTGGCAAACAGCTTTTGCAAGTGTTCAAGGTGTTCTTCTTCTGTTTGTGATCGAGCTATCATGTCGTCTACGTAAACCTCGATCTCATGATGTATCATATCATGAAATAAAGCTACCATGGCGCGTTGATAGGTTGCCCCTGCGTTCTTCAGTCCGAACGGCATCACCTTGTAGCAGAAGGTACCCCATTGTGTAACAAAGGTTGTTTTCTCCATGTCCTCGGGGGCCATTTTAATCTGGTTGTAGCCCGAGAATCCATCCATGAAAGAAAATACTTTGTGCTGAGCTGTGTTGTCAACCAGAATGTTGATATGTGGTAGCGAAAAATCATCTTTAGGGCTAGCCCTGTTCAAATCCCGATAGTCCACGCACATTCTGACCTTGCCGTCCTTTTTGGGTACGGGCACAATGTTAGCAACCCATTACGGATAGGTTGTAACATCCAGAAAGCCGACGTTGAATTGCTTCATTACTTCAACCTTAATCTTCTCAGACATGGCAGGCCTCATTCGACGAACCTTTTGCTTGATCAGTGGACAGTCTTCTCTTGTAGGGAGACGGTGAACCACGATATCTATGTCTAACCCTGGCATGTCTTCATAAGACCAGGAGAAGATTTCAACATATTAATTTAACAACTGTATTAAGCGTTCCTTGACACTCGGTTCCAGGTTGGCACCCACTTTTACTTCCTTCCTGTCCTCCTCTGTTCCTAAGTTGATGGTTTCTAGCAACTCTTCATGAGGCAGAATGGCCCTCTCTTCTTGTTGTAGAAGTCTGGCTAACTCTCCCGGCACTTCACAATCTTCATCAACTTCGTACTCAGCGTGATTGACCAAATCTTCAGAGTTATCGAAGGCTAAAACAGAATAGTCACCCATGGAATCCGGAGTGGATAGGTACCTGCATTTGTGAGTGTGGGTGTGTGTAAGGGATAGCCATCCTTTAAACAAACAAAAATGCAAAAAGGAAAGAAAATGAGCAGTTTATAGATGAAAAACGTCCAATGATTCATTAAAACATGGCATATGATTATGAAGGAAATCAAACCCTTACAAATGGACCTACATGCCCTGGGCAAAGCATGAGGTGAAAATAGTGTGAGTTGTTTTAGTTATTACAGACCATAAAAATGGGACATTGTTCAAAGATAAAATTATTGATTGATAAAGGTGATAGGAACGAAATCCTTTGCTTCCCAATTGCTCAAACCCCCTTCGACAGTCAGAAAAATCCAGTCTTCAAAGTGGCTCTCCTCATCTTCATCCTCTACGGCATTGATTCCGTGGTGAGAAATCTTGACAGGTGATCTTCCAATCTTAGAGCGACGCATAGCCTTTTGCCCTGCAGCAATAAACCCTAAACCAAACTTGTCCGTCTTATGGGGAAAGTCAGGCAATTGTCCCCATATTGTGCTCTTCCCCTCCTTAATCACAACCTCTGCGTCCTTGAGAGATGACATCTTATCCACATGCTTGGGAATGATGGGAACCTCAACTGCTGTTTTCGCAACTGCTACCTCAGGAGAAACTTCCTCGAAATGCTGAAAAGGTGTTTCGATGAACTCGCCATCTAACTCCACATATCGAAAGGAATTGAGATGACTAATCATGTACTCCTCCTCGCCATGCACCGTTATGATTTTACCCTTAACAGGATACTTCAGCATCTGGTGCAAAGAAGATGTAACTGCCTCGGCATAATGGATCCATGGTCTCCCCAGCAAACATGAGTATGACGGGCGGATGTCCATTACGTAAAAGGTGGAGTTGAACACTTCAGTGCCTACCTTGATAGGAATATCAACCTCTCCATGAACCATTCTTTTGGAACCATCGAAAGCTCTGACGACGATGTTGCTAGGTTTGAGGGTCAAACCTTCGCAATCCAAACGGTCTAAGGCCTCCTTTGGCAGCACATTCAGGGAAGAACCAGTATCTACCAAGACATGAGAGATGGTGGTTCCTCGGCACTCAACCGAAATATGTAACGCATCATTGTGTTTCCTTCCTTTGGGATTCAGGTCAGCATCGGAAAAGCCCAGGCCATTGTCAGCAGTAAGACTGGCCACACAATTTTGAAATTGGTCAGTTGAGGTCTCTTGAGGGACATGTGATGTTTTCAAGAATTTAATCAGAGCCTTAGCATGGGCCTCTGAACAGAGCAGGAGAGCTAACATTGAAATCTTAGAAGGGGTTTGCCCTAATTGTTCCACAACGTCATAGTCACTTTTTCTGATTATTTTAAGGATTTCATCCATCTCCTTCTGAGTGGTTTCAAGGATAACCGCAGCATGAGCCTTCGTCCTGACAGGCATTTCCAGTATCCCTTACCTTTGTCGGTGTTATCAGAGGATGATCTTTCTTCAGGAGTGTTTAACTCTTCAATCACTGGGCCTTGCACAGAGGGTCCAACAGGTGCAGAAGCTTTTAAGGGTCCAAAGACTACTCGGGGAGGAGCAATCTCCGGAGAAAAGATCCGGCCACTACGGGTGATCTTGCTAGTACCTGCGATGTTTCCTATATCAGGGTCTTCTTCAGAGATTTCTTGGACTGTTTCGATTTGTTTGATGTCGTGGTACAAGATTTCTCCCCCATAGTTCCACGGTATCATTTTGCTTGATTGGTACGGGACGGGTCCCGGCATTGTGATCTTTAGAGGTATACATTCAGAGTTGGGTGTAATCCTGACAGGCCTTTTGCAAGCCTTGGGAGGATTGTCGGAAATGGTTATGATGGCAATATCATTGGTTGAGGTATCACAAGTATCAGGAGTAATCGGATTGAAAGTGTTAACAGGGGTTTTCTGAAAAAGTATTTCTTGAGTATCCATCAGGCATTGGACCCCCGACTTCAACATTGGACAATCATCTTGAATATTCGAACAAAAATATCAATCTTCATCACAACCAGGAAAGATCCCGGCTCTCAACAAATTCTTTTATCACTAACAATGGAGTCAACAGATCGGCAACATCAGTAACATGGAGATTTTCCAAAACATCATGCACATTGTGGCCGTGCTTGGGCATTGGCGCGGATATAACATTGGGCTTTTCCGGAGCGTCAAATTCGACCTCTTTGGCGTCAATTAAATCCTGAATTTTGTTCTTGAGTGCCCAGCAATTATTGGTATCGTGCCCAATACTGTCGGAATGGTAAGCACACTTGGCTTTTGGATTGTAAGATGGAGAGGTGGTATTTACATTCTTTGGCGCCTCTTTTAAATTAGCAAGATTCAACTTCAGGAGATGTGGAAGAATTTGAGTAGGTGTCATGTTTACTGGGGTAAACTGCCGTGGTGGCCTCTGCTGATAAGTTATGGGATGATCATTCCTTGGTTGGTTGTTTCTAAGCTGGTCTGATGCAGACTTCTGTATTAATACGGCCCCCACTGTTGGCCGATGTTCCTCTCTTTCCCGATTTTTCTGAGTGTACACAGCGGATGCTTCTTTCTTGGTTGGGAAAGGTTTTCTAGCAGTTGTGGATGCGGAAGCATCCTTTTGAATTTTTCCACTTTTGATACCGGCTTCCACCCTCTCGCCAGTCAAAATCAACTCAGTAAATCCCGCAGAAGAGCTTCCGATTAGATGGTTGAAGAAGGGGCCAGATAGGGTCCCCAAAAACATGTCAACTAATTCCCTATCTGATAGCGGTGGCTGCACCCTTCCAGCCAAGTCGCGCCACTTCTGGGCGTACTCCTTGAACCCTTCATTTAAAGCCATCCCCATACTCTGTAGCTGAGTACGGGTAGGCGCCAAATCAGCATTGTACTGATATTGACGATAGAAAGCGGCTTCCAAGTCTTCCCAATTATGGACCTCTGATCTCTCGAGTTGATAAAACCAATCTAGCTAAGTGTCAGACAAGCTGTCTTGGAAAAAGTGCACCCAGAGGTCTTTGTCGGACAAATGTGGCTGGATTTTTCTAACATACGACCTCAAGTGCATCTTAGGGCAAGACATACCGTCGTACTTGGCGAATGTCGGCACCTTGAACTTAGGAGGGATAACAATCCCAGCCACAAGCCCCAGCTCCTCAAAATCCAACCCGGGAACCCTCTGCAACTCCGTAGCTGCCAATCTGTCTTCAAGGTTCTTATACTTGTCGTCTGCTGGTGGATACTGTTGTTCTGAATAGTCTTCGTCTGCTTCCTCTTCCTCCTCTTCTACCTCAGATTCGGAAGGTACAGTAACTCATTTCCCCTTGCCAATCCCTTCGTCGGATGTTGATGGAAATTCAAGAGTCCTTCTAGCATCACCCTCAAATCTTCTTCCGAAAGTAGCTACCCCCGGTCTCTTTTTCTTTTTCTTCTCTTTACTCTTCTCTAGCAGAACTTTGAGATCCTCCTGACCCTTTGCCAAGGTCATGAGGAGTTGCTGAAATTGTGAATTTTGTGCCTGCAAGTCCTTCACTGTTTGCTCCAAATCCATCTTGCTGAAATAAACAGCAGAAAGATAAGGAAACTTGGCTTGAAGACCTGCTTATGCATATGATGAATGATATGTTATTCATGTAATGCATTCAAGGGTTCAAAAATTCAAATTTGTTGCAAACAAAAAGAATGCACGTCATATTAAGAAGAAATTTGTTAGTACATAAATGCCCCATGGGCGAAATATTACAAAATTCTTAATGTAAAAAGATGTTGTGCATCCTCTTTGGTGCGATGTAGGTGTTGAGAGTTTCCTCCTCGTGAAGTCGGCGGGTGAGCTCTAAAACCTTCTTCTCACTGGCATAGAAGCTGGCTTCAAAAGTATCCCATTCTTCTTTGAGTTGGATCCAACTCTTTTGCATTTCCTCCCATGATGTTGGCATGTCAGGATGTAGGATGGTGTATGGAACCTCTCCTTCCTTAACAGGCTCTTTAATCAAGGGGAGAATGTGAGGATATGGAATCATAAGATTCTGGGAGCGGGTTCGTACCCACTTGAGGTAAGGCTCAAGGCGGGTGGAATTCTTGTGCCCCAGTGTCTTACTATCTACCTTGTTAGGCATCCTCCAAGCTCTGATGAACCTTTGTCGAAGTCCTTGCGCATCGTTGTCGAAGTCAAAAACTAGGTTAGGAATCAGCATGTCATGAGGGCCATCCCTCCGAGCATATCCAAATTGTCTCAAATCTAGACAGGGGTTGTAGGTAATGCCTCCCGTAATGCCAAGTAATGGGACATTAGGAAATTCACCGCAACGATCAATGATTATGACATTTTCTCTGGACCAAGAACACCAATGTACATCAGAATGTGTGAGGGTTATCAATCGTTGTGACCACCTTAAACCCTGTTCATTCTTCAAAACTGATTGTGGAAGGTGAGAAATAAACCACCTTGCTAGGAGAAGAGTACAGCACATGAGAACACCTCTTTTCCTCATCGTTCGTGTGTAAAATGAGTGTAGGATGTCCCCAAGCAATGTAGGTATGGGATTCCTGGACATGAAAATCTTGACAGCATTCACATCTCTAAGTTGGTCAGGATTTGGGAACAAGACCAACCCATAAATAAGGAGTGCCATAATTTCTTCAAAGGCTTATAGGTCCAAGGAATTCCAACACTCTTGTGCCTTCTCAAACAAAAACTTTGCCAAGAATCCCTTGACACCACTTATGGTTTCCCAATGCCCCTTGATGTCAGATGGTTGCAAGTGTAGTGCTTGAGCAACATCTTCAGGTTTTGGTTCTTTTTCCGTACCATTGTAGGGTAGTTGATTAAGAATAGGAATTCTCAGGAGTTGAGAAAATTCCTCCAAAGTAGGCACCAATTGGTAATCGGGGAATGTGAAACAGTGGTGTAGGGGGTCAAAGAACTGGAAGAGAACTTTCACCATATCTTCTTCAATGTTGGTGTTGACCAAGTTGAGGAGTCTATCATGTCTTTCACTGAAGAGAGAATTCTCCGGAATCCTGGAAGTAAGCTCCTTGAGTTGAGGAGGGATTCTCACAAGGTTGACTTGAATTGTTTTCCTGCGAAGGGATTCCATGACCTACAAAACAAGAACTAAGATGAAGATCCAAACCCTTGAAATGGTTAGTGGATGCATATGATGCTTTATGATGTTCATGATGTATGCACAAACACATGTACAAGCAAGTCACACAAAACCCTAGTTTCAGGCTTGCATGAGGTTTCATAGGTAAGTACCCTCTTGAGTTTAGTTGGCTCAAAACCTGTTCTATAAATAGTAACCGGGTTCTAAGGAGCTCAATATCATTGGATTGTTTTCTATGTTCATTGTTTTGGTTTAGCCACTTAACTAGCGACCAAAATATTCCAAGAAAACAACCCCCAATGAGTGTAGTATCGAGTATCTACCAACTTCGGACTGCACCAAATCCGGTCATCTCACTACCCCTAATAAAAGGCCAAGATGGTCAAGTAAGGTTCTAGTTCATTAGTGCTTAATGACATCACTCAGCGGCCCTGTATTCTCTTTGATTGACTCAAAGGCTACCGGTACCCACAAATATGTCGCACTAATATAGCTATTGCTTCAACCGTGTCGGTATACCGCACACAGTTTCCACAACGTATTGCTATCTATGAATGTTTCCCAAATCCGGGTGGAGGATTTCAAGCCCAAACAAGAGAACCAAAATGTAAAGCAATCAAAGCAAACAATAATCATGCAAAAGGGTGATCTAAGCCCTAAGGTTACTCCACTTTTAAAATTTTCCCCAGCAGAGTCGCCAGTTCTGTGATATGGTGGGAGAACTGACTTGTGGTTTTACGTTTTATGTTCGCAAATGTTTCGGTTTAACAAGAGTCGCCACCGAATTTTTATTTTATCCTAAGGAAAGGTCAAAAAGCACAGGAAAGACCTTTGAGATGTTTTCTTGGGTTCGGGGAGTAGATTATAGAAAGGGAATGTATTAGCACCCTTTCTATCCATGGTTATCCATGGGCTCTTATTACTTGCTTAGATCACTTGCTTCGCATTTTCAATTGTTTGAAATGGTGCTTTGTGTGTGATTTTTGAAGATGTTTTGAAAAGAGACCATTGTTGTGGCAACCTTTGTAATGATTCTTGTTTGAATGTATACAAAGGTGTTCTTGTCTTTTAAAAAGTTTTCAATATTTTGAAAGTTGGATTTTTGAAATTGTATTGTGAAGTGTGTTTTGAAAAGTAGCAAGGATGTTTTTGTAAGCTTGATCAAATAACTAAGAGTTGTCTACCCTATTTTTACTCAAAGATCTTTCCTTATGTTTTTAACCATTTTAACAGTGTTGTTTCACCATTGTATTTGATGAACAACCTTGTGTTAGGATGTAAACGGGATAGGCGCGGGTCATCGTATAGACCATGAAAGCAATAGTGTCAAGTGTCTTTGGCAATTTTCTTGAGGGACTTGATCATTTTTGTTTAGGCAACTCAGATAGCGTCATCGAGGGACTATGATATTTTTGTTCGTTTTTGTTTTGCCAAAGTACTCAACATGCAACCATGGCCCATTTTTGAAGGAAACAAGTGGATGAAACCCTAGGGGTGCAAGTGTGCATTGTGTTTGTTTTTCATGCATGTTTATCTTGAATTAGGTCAAGCTAATTGTTGATTGATTTTTGCATACAAACCCTAGGTCTAAGCATGCTATAATTGAAAGCTTTTAAATGCGAGAATTTAAAGTTCTAAGCTATTACAACATGATTATGGGGAGGGGGATACAAATTTGAATTGGGGATATTTTGACAAGGAAATAAATTCTAAATTATTACAACGATATCGAATGTACAAGTTAATATTTAACATTTAAATAAACACAATTAAATAAATATCAAATAACAATGTATTATACAAAAAAGGTTTTTTATGTATATGAAAAGGGTATTTTTAATGTCAAATGTAAAATAAATAAAAAGGTCAAATTTTAATTATTTTGATTATTTAAGGCAAAACCCTAATTTTTAAATAAATAGTAATATTTATCAATTATATACAATATATATATTAATTTATACAAAAAAAATAAAAGTATATAAAAAAAGTATTTTTAGTGTCAAATATTAATAAAAATAAAAGTGTATTATTTCTATATTTTTGTCCTAATTATCTAATATATATATATATATATATATATATATATATATATATATATATATATATATATATATATATATATATATATATATATATATATATATATATATATATATATATATATATATATATATATATATATATATATATATATATATAAATATATTATATATATATATATATATATATATATATATATATATATATATATATATATATATATAATATATATATATATATATATATAATATATATATAATATATATATATATATATATATATATATATATATATAATATATATATATATATATATATATATATATATATATATATATATATATAATATATATATATATATATATATATATATATATATATAATATATATATATATATATATATATATATATATATATATATATATATATATATATATATATATATATATATATATATATATATATATATATATATATATATATATATATATATATATATATATATATATATATATATATATATATATATATAT